>JABFQD010002032.1:0-16327 GCA_022817045.1 Psix sp. ZL-2020 | reverse complement strand
AACAAAAAGAATTTTTTTTTTAATTTTTGCCTCTTGTTCACAAAATTTAATATTATTAACTTTTTAGTCTTTCATCATAAGTACATTATTAATAAAAAGTTTCAACAGCACAATAATAACAATTCATATATACTAGAATTCTACCAGTCATAAATTTACATGTACATCGCGGCGGTTGCGCACAGATCGCAAGATATTCGCTGACAAACTCGGTTGATTAGAAGCACTTTTGCCGCGTATGTAAACGTATTCATATATGTATTCAAATACACATATACACTTAATGTACTAATGATTGTACCCACATTTGAACCAAAGTTACATACGCACACACCAGTCATTATACTTGGAGATGTGTTATCATGCTTTGTATACCAATATAAACCTCAGATAGGGGTGTTTTTTCTTTATATTCGTAAGCGAATATCTTGCGAACATTGTACTATAATCGCGATTTGATTGAAAATCATCGGTACAAGTGTCGTAGTAAGAGTCATTGATAGGAGACACTGTAGACATCTATATAGAGTGTTATATTCATGCAGATTTATGGAAAAAAATGCAAAAATAAATATTTTACTTTACTCCGAAAATAATATAAATTTATGAAAATAAATAAATTTTTGTAAGGTATTTGAAATTGGTTGATGTCCGGCAGAATATATTTCAGTTTTTACGACTCAATGAGTTTCAATAAAACTGCAGTTTTACATTTTCGAAAGAACAACGTATATTTATTCGATATAATTGCGTCAAATTTTTCGACGAATGGAATAAATTGACCAAAATATTTTTCGACGCATATAACTAACTTTATGTGCTCACTTGACCAAAGTGAAATCACGAAACATTTTTACACGCATTGCCTCATCATATTTCATTGATAAGCTACATTTCGTTCTACACTCTCGTTTGAGTTTTACACTACACGTTTCTAGTGGTAAAACATTTTATTCGCTACAATTCCTCATTTCATGCAGATGTTTTGAAAACTGTTACATAAAAAATGTATTTTTATTGTAATTTACATTATGCGCCAAAATTTCATTTCTTCAATTTCTTCGTACGCGACCTTTTTTCGGCTGACCTTTGACAAATAAGAGCGTTTATATCGAAATACGAGACATTTGACTGGCTGCATTTTCAAGATGTCCTTACCACATTCCCAAAATAGACTTGAAATTTGTGCTCGCAATTACCACCCAAATGATTAACCCCGAAAAAAGTCGAGCTTTTCCAAACAATTTCGCAACAATTAAATAATAATAACAATAAAGCTGCAGGAGTAAAAGTCGACCGTGTCTCAGACTCATTTCGTACAATAACGGAAGCAGCGGGAGAATTGTGACTCTCGACCTCTTTTTGTGAAATTTAAATACGCGGGACGTTTGTCTGTAATGGGACTGTCGACAGGTCGGTTTAACTTGAGATTTCGCGTGCCAAATATTTATTTCAGACAATCGGCATTGCGAGGGGATATCTGACCATAGTCCCGTGACTGTCAGTCATGTCTCAGAGGTTTGGCCGTAACCGACCCCAACAAACCTTGGAACGAGGTCAGGAACACGGCACACGACAAACGAGTAGCAGTAAAGAGAAGGGGAGGGCCGATAAGGTAGGTCGGGGTGGGTGAGGGGGTAGCCACGCTATCCGGGATAGTTCGGCGGGTCGGCATTGCTCGGCGTGACTCGGGCCTCCTCGGCGAGTCGCTCTTCGAAGTGACGCGCCAGCCAGGTGGGGGCTTTAGTTTTACCGGCTGTCCACCGCGCGAGCACCCATCATAGGGCGTCGGAACACCGAGACGCGCGCGATTCTCGGCGACCCACGTGTCCCGCCGACCGTCACACGTTGCTCGCAATATTAAGGAGCCTATTACATTATTTCGTACGCCAAATTAATCTTTTATTTTCTAAGATTGGCTTTTCAGAAATCACACTTTTGCTACGAGGATATAACAAGTGTTTGTTTTTACGATTCTCACAGTGCTGGTTCTCTTATGGATTGGGCAGTAGAAAAGTGCGCTTTACGTCGGACGTGGTGTTGGCAAGTAGTCGAGGTTGCGATTGCGGCAGACGCAATGTGCGGACGACGAGAACGTGGCGACCGTGGGCGCCAGCAGCTGGGCCGCAGGTTGATCTAAGGGCCCGTCAGCTTCGCCGGCTATCATGATAGAGCCTTGAATGCGACGAGTCATGACACGTGCGGTGCTCGTTCTGGCGCTTGTTACGCTGCTCGCGATCACTGCGCCACGATTCGCGCGCGCAAGTGAATTTCCGGAGAGAGAGTGTTGTGATCCGATTTACCCGATTCCGGAGCCGACCAGTAAAGCACCATCTGCACCGACACCAACTGGACGAAGCGGTATGTTCCTTTTTTATATGACAAAAATAATATTTGAAAATAAATCTGTTAAACTCACCCCAAAGGAAATCGGTATCTAGAGACAATTGATCAGACATGAGAATAAAAATATCCGAAAATTAGCGTTCAACGAAATTCAGTTTAATGGCCTAATCAGGGTTTGACATTAACGAGAAGTACTATCGATTATTCAGGTGCTATTTTTGGAATTGAAACAGGTGTGCAAATTCATCCTTCGTTTTCTCCTCATTGTAGACGAGCGAAGCAACTTTTTTGATGCACCGGAAATTTGAAATGTTTGTCTTGCCTAAGCCAATAAGTTAAGTAATTATAGCATGAGTTTTTTCCAGAAACGTCTTAACGACGATGAGAGAATAGTTGGGAAATCGATATCAGTAAAAATGCGTAAATTTCGGCTAAATATACGCGTAGCAGTACCATATGAATTATTATTTAATGCGACTTGGATAATGAAATTATACTTAGTAAAATGACTCTTCAAATATTTGCATATCAAGTCAATCAAGTGCATAAGTTGGATACAATTTTGGGCGCGTGTTATAGTCATTCCTAGTTGGTAATTGGAGTAAAACGATTGACGCGTGATGGACATTTGCATTGAAAAAGGGAAATATTGATACTCGGGAAAACGTGAAACGAAAACAGTACGGTCAGCGAATTTCGCAACAATAACTTTTTTATCATTCAACATTAGGTCCGCAAAGTTTGATCTGCGAATCAGAACTGCTTCACTAATTGGAACTAAATGCAATATTTATTAAACAAGTTCTGACGATGTATTCGATTTTTCTGACATACCTTTAATTTCTTTAAAGTTATTTTTTTGACATCCTACTACGGTTTGGTTGTCGAGTTGATATAAAAAATAATAACGAAGTTAAGTGGCACAGCCATTTAAGACGACCGTTTATTTTATAAGATAGTTAAGAATGCACAGTTAAGTTTAAAATTAATGATCGTGATGAAAAGAATTATGCGTTCGTGGCTTTCAAACGAGTTTATGGCCAGGTTAATAGCAGATTTGCGAATATAGGTTGCCCTAATAAGATTTAATAGTTCTCTTGTAATTTTGGAGATATTGGAAGACCAAAGATCTTGGCATCAAAATGACGATCATTTTTATAATTAGGAGAAAGATGCTAATTGTTTGGTCTCAAAATTGAGGAATTTCGCATTATTTTTATGACGTTAGAATGTAAAAATTGTTTTAAAAATCACTTATTTTCTGAGATGAATTAAACTTATACATAGTTTTTTTTTATTTTTGTAATGATTATTGAATAGCCTGCAATGAAAAACTTAAACTTGTTATGAAAATAATGACTACGCTATCAAACGCTTTAAATACGAAAATACGAAAAACACTACATGCTACAGTGAATGTTAGTTTATTTTAAATTATAAAAGTTTCATTTTATAATATATGATTTGTTTAAAAGATGGATGGAACTTTACAGATGTATGGAGCTTGTTGAATTGTACATTTACATTCAAATGCATAAACTAGGGAATATATTATAAAAATATTCGTTTCTCAATCATTTTTGTTCGGTAGGAAAGATTTATTTTTATTCGTAACCGTGAAATGGATTATTGTCACATAAACTTTTGCGAAAACGTCGAACGACGAACTTTAAAAATTTTGTTTATTTGATAAAAATTCATATTGAGCTTTGTTCGTGTAAAAAACTGTGTTTTCATCGTGAATTCAGAAACTTGAAATCCAGTATATCTCAGAAGACATCGAATCGGATTCTTGAGAATCTGATAACACTCGAAAAATTCGTCAATTCGGAAAAAGTGGCTCTCTTTTCAGGAATAAAATTTTATTCCGAACGAATGTATGCGCGGGACTTTCAAATTCAAATGGGCTGGATTGCAAGGCTCGCGGTTTGGAAATTCAGGGAATAGCGTCTGAAGACTATTTGAAAAGTGTTTTGTCGAACTTTAAGAACGAGTGCCTGGGCGGCATGATTGTCTAAATTACAGAGGAGCTTTTGTTGCTCGCTGTTTTAGTTCTTTGATTAGTTTGGTTGGCGAAGAATTAATTAAAAGATGAGTTTTCTCGTTCGCCGCGCTAAAAAAGGAATCGCGCCGCAATACGGGTTAGCCGAGTACACGAGCGTAAAACACAGGTCGACGGGGTTGATAAAAACTGGCGCATTAGTTCCGCAGCGGTCCGAAGACATGTAAATTCGATCGACTATTCTCGTAAAATTCGGACTTTGCACAACTATGACTATTGTTGCGATTTCATAACTAAGTATTATTGGTTCTTTATTTTTCTTTTATGTTCTTTCCATAACCCCTGCTGAATTTGAGTTCTTGCAAATATTTATATTCTTCGCATTATATTGGCTTATCGTTTTTCTGTTATTTTATAACATCTCTTATTTTGCATCCACAGTTTCAAAAACATTTTAATCATTAAAAAAATGTAATCATAATGAATTTGTTCAAATACTATTTACTTTAAAACCAGATTGGATTATAAATATGGGTTTCGGATTTTTCAACATTATTCGGATGTATTTTTTGTTTTAATTCAGATGGATTAAATATGGTTCAAAATTGCAAAATCATTTTTATATTTGAATTTACGTATGTATATATTTTTAATACATTCATTACCTTTTTATTTATGGGAAATAGAATGAAAGAAATTTTGTACTGTCATTTGCTTGAATTACATAAAATATTTTTTTATTCTTTCATTTGTAAAAATGTATAGCTTTTTATGATAAAATAGAATACGTTCATAATTTTTATTTACAAATTTTTGAAATTTTGCTGGAATTCAATTTACATTGATAAAATATTTTATTATTATTATTATTTTAGAAATAATAGAAATATGTAGTACATTACACAAAGGGTATCAATTAAATGTAACTTTCCCGTTACAAATAATTGAAAACAAAATGCTTACAATTTTGATAAATCATCATTAGATTATAAAGAATTTGTTTCATGTGTACATTGTTTGTATAGAACTTTTTGAAGTATGAATTAAGTACATATTATAAATGGTATAATATAAGTTCGATAATGTTAAACCATTATCGATTAATCTAGTCAAAAGTAAGTGTGGTTAATAATGTTGGCGAATAAAAAAATAATGAACTCGCATCGAACCAGAGTTAAAAAAGTTGCAAAATGGATCACTAAAATAGTCTTGCTTAACACACCGTGAAAATAACCGTGGTTTGTGACATACACAACTCGTTTAGCCCTTTTTCTTCTCATTGTTAACAGCAGTGGTTAACCTCAATTTAACGTTTTCCCTTCAAATACGCCCATGTCAACTTTTCTTGTGCAATCGACCGTGCCGGTAATTGCACTAAAACGTTGGACTTGGGCCAGGCAGGATTTTCGAGCTTTTTATCTCCCTTAAAGTAACGTTTCGCGTGAATTTCAAGTGGCAAATTTAAGATGGTCATTTTGTCGTATACAAGCTCGTTCGTGCATGTAGTTCGCGAAAGTCTGCCGAAACGAACGCGTAAGACAAAAACTGTTGACGCGTAAAATAAGTGGAATTTGTGATGATTCCACTGAAATTTGGAATCCTGTTAATGTTACTCTTCGGAGATGACAGCGTTATTAAATGGCACAACATGCAACAAACTATTTGCCTCTGGTCTCAACACCGAAAGCGTTGTATTTCAATTCGATTAAACTGTCTTTCTGGCGTCTTTTTTACGACAATAATAATTACTTTTTCCGTCACGTGTTGTCTTTCATACAAAATTAAAAAGTTTCTCAACTTGACTTAGAATTACAATATTGTATGAGAATGTGATATTTCATCGAAATAAATAAATTCAGCTTTTTTTATACACATGAAATATGTCTCACATGCAATTAATATAACCGTTTGCTTATATTTTAAAATGAAACCATTTTTAAAAGTGAAATAATATTGTAATATCAGGGAATTAAAAAGATGGTATCATTTTTTATATACGTAAAATAATCTCAAGAAAATAACAAATATATGTTATTTTTTTTTGTTTTCTCAAACTGTTTTGATGTTAGATGTTTCTTATTTAATTCAGATTAAGATTAAAAAATTTTATATATGATTTATGATGTATTTCAATATCAGCATATTATAAACTGCAGTTTTAATTTCAGATTCCATGTGAGGATGATTTTCTCTATTTCGTGGCACAGAATGTTGCCATCTGTTGCCATTGCTATTTATTCATGCGTGAATTCGAATTTCAAGGTTATCTGTGATGTCCTGGAATCATTGTGTATTCTATTTACTAAAATCGTCTTTATGAAACTTTTTGTTACCAATAATGCAGCTTCTATATTGATCCGTTTTTTCATCGCTCAGAGTTTAATTATAGACGAAAACGATTCCACTTACGAAGTAAAAAATGAAATTGACGAATGTAAATTACATTTCATATTTGATAAAAAGAGAATATCATATTGAAAAATGTTGTTTTTCCCGCGAATATGTATTGACAAATTATAAAGAGGTTGGGCTTTTATTTTTTTAACTCGAAGCGGGAAATGAGATCGACTGCTCTTTCCGCTGTTTCTTTACCTTTTTCACGTACCTGTAAAAAGCATGCAATTTTGATGTTTCACAGAATTGATGGCTTTTCCCGCCACTTCAGTTGATTGTTTGTTAATCAAACCTTGAAGCAACGAAACACTCAATGGTGAAAGTACACGACTTTTTTGGTCGAGAAGAGTTGTACAAATTTCCGCGCAAGTATTTCCAACTTCTTATACTCTGTTAACGCAAGTAATTTTTTTTTCATTTAAGTACTCTGTTGCTGAATCAACCAAACTAATTGACAAATTTGTTCGCCTCGTTTTCACAAGCACTGACAAGACTTGCGAATGTTATAAATAAAGTATCGTATTGAAGAACATTTATGAACACTATTTTCTCTCAATTTCCCGAAAGAAAAATTTCACCGATGAATACTTCTTTCAGGGTATTTTTATTCATGATTGATCGTCGAGTCGAAAAATTTTTTATTCTTTTCCGCTAACTCAAGCCCAATAGCAAGTTTGTTTTCATTAGCTGTATCGTCGATTTAAACTGTAAAGTGTGTCGCGTTATTTGAGAAGTAAAACGCGGAAGAGTCCGCGTTTATAAAATAATCTCGAGATTCAAGAGCCTCCGAAAGAATGACCTTAAAGCCTTTGATGTTTCGTTTGTTTCGATATTTTGAGATTCTGCAATAATTAATTCGATTGAGAGTGTGAAAGAAAAATCTTTCTCAGCAATTCTTGTTTCGCGAGTTTATCTTCCATGAAACTAAATTCGAAATTCACTGCAAATAAACACCGACAGAACCGGAAATTGTGTCAAGCAGTGGAAAACGTTCGGAATGTATGTGTAATGAAAAGGCGAACAAAGGTGTATAGTATCATTCTGAAAGAAGGAACAATCGCAAAAAAGGCTGAGCCGAGAGGAAACACCGCTATCGCGAACGGATATAGAGAGACCGCGCTGCCGCCTCGGAGACTTCAACTCGTTCATAATGGACAACATTTTCGTTCGAGTCTTTTAAGCTTGTTTTCCGCAATATTATTCTCTTTATGTTATTCATTGACTTGAGTTCATTTCTATTATTTCGTGCAAAGCACGATATTATCTAATTAACATGTGTTCACTTTTGTTTAGTTATCAATGCCACTTATTTTAGTATAAAATTTGATATAAATTTAACAGTCTGGGTTTACCAGATTCCATGATTGATGAAAAAAGTGGTTCAAAATTTATTGCGTTAAAAACTGTTTTGTACTATTTTTAAACTGTTGTTTAAAACAGATAAATAAAAAAGGCTTCATACCATTGCAACATTTTTCCTACAAATATTTTCGATTTGTTTTGTTAAATCATCCATATACTTAACAAAAAATACAAAATAACAGTATTTATTAAGTACAGTACGTCGGAATTTAAGTACTTTTGTGTTATAGTTTAAATTACCCAGTACAAAGTTTGAGCGCGTAAAAAGTTCGGACAAAATAAAACAGTGCGATTCGCGAAATTATTTGCATTCGTCCGGCCGGGACCTCGTTTTTTCTAGCCGACACTTAATAATATCTCTAAATGAAAAGCGCGCGCGGCAAAGTTGTGTTTGATTTTATAAACAATTTACGGCAGCCAACTAATCGCATTTTAAATTGCCGCGGCTTAAGCCCCGCCAGTTGAAAGTTTGAGAACTTTGATCATCACAGACTTTATTAGATTGAACTTTATTTGCGCCAAAAAGGCGTTTATAAATTTGTCTGAGCAAATGGAAATGTTATTATTACAGGTTTGATCATTTAGAATTGAAGGCTAGGATAAGTTAAAAATTGTTCGACTTTAAATATGTAATAAGCTAGTGGTTGATCTGAGTGAGATAGAGGACGGAAACAGCGGTCACGAAACTAGCATTATAATAAATACATAATGCGTGGGAGGAAGAAAAGTTGATATATTTGGTTGTCATTGAAGTCGGTATTACACTTGTGCGGATATTGCTCTGCGTGGTACCATCAGAGAAGTACGACGATGGGGTACTACCCTACCCCAAAAGATCGGGGCTCGTAAATATTGCTCAGCAAACTAATATCGCCAACCCTCGAGTATTGAGAAGACACAAATTTCACCTTATTTAGGTGAAGAGCGCGGGATTTCCTTAGCTGCCGAGGATTATATTTCAACGGTGCGCAAAATTTCAAAACACTTTTCTACCAACATGGAGACACGTCTACAAGTCAGCGAATGTTTATGAGAATTGTAAATAAATCTTTGCATCGGAAAGGTTTGCACATGAAAAATTGTCGTCAAATCGAAAAGTCGAATTTTTCAAGCGCCGAGCTGTCGTCAGAAAGAACCGGAACGACAACGTAAAAAAGTTATCCAGGCGTCGTGCGATTATTCACGATCGGGCGAGCTGAAAAAAGGTGTTTGCGATGTCCCGCACTAAAAGTGACTCCGGTGTGTCAAATTCGTCAACTCGCGGACAATCGCGCGCCTTAGCAAAATATTTTACGTTCCCATTTTTGCGCGCGAATTCGACTTTTTATCCAGCAGCGTTTTAGAAAAGTGTATTTATCGCTTTTACGATGTTTGCTCGTTCTTTAGGAAATTCGCAAATTTGTTACCTTTCCGTTCAAATGGTATTATCACGCTCCAGCGATTTCTATGTAAATACATGGTAATACGTATACAAATACGTGGCGCGCTGGATGCGCGATTTTACAGCGCCGTGTATGAACGAGTCGTTCGTCACCAATTGGCGCAGAGCGAGTTGCAACGCAATCACAGAGTATCTAAAAGATTTGCTCGAAAAATCTGTTTGACCTGAAATGCGAATTGGGTCAGATTCGCGCTGTATTCAAGACGCGACTGCAGTTATACGGGCGCAATAAATTAACCCGTAAGACGTAATCAAATTAATATTAATATCTTCGCGCGTTTTATCTTCGTTTGCCAGTTAATTATGCGGAGACGGGTACGTTTGTGAGTATATGTATGTTTTCAACTTGATAAAGCACTATGATATTTCAGCCGAAATGGATAATGATGCTTGTAGTTTTGGCAAATTAAATTTCGAGAAACGTTGCACTTAATGCATGTTTACTCGGTGAAACTCCTTACATTGTTATTGTTTCGCCATGTTTTGATAACGTACTTTTCTGCCTTTCGGTTAATTAAAGTAGTTGAGCAACTATTTATTTCTGTCAAATGGATGTTTTTAGATTTTTGTCTTATTTTTATTGGTTTCCGTTAGTTGGATGAGAGAACATGGAGTTGTTTAAATTATAATTGAATTTACTTCGTAAATATCTAAATCTGGTTGAGATTATAATTAAAATAATGAAATCAATTAAAACAATATTTCCATATCTTGACTTGAATGATATAATTTCGTGATATGCATCTCCTGAACATATCACGTAGTTTAAAATAATAGCTCTACAGATATAATTATAAACTATACAATTAATATTTGTTTAAATATCTTTAAGTCTTTTAAATAAAATTCATTCGAATGAAATATTTTTATCAATCTGTCATCTGCTTTCATTTAATAAGATTATTAATTTTTAATATCATTTGATTGTTTTATTGTATATCGGGGTTTATTTATATATACTTCGTGTAAAGGCATTTTTAGATATTTTCAATAACTTTTTTTATCATGCGGCTGACAAAATTCAAATTAAATTAGACCAGCCCAAATATCATATATCATGATGTCTACAGTTTTAATTTAATTTACAGTTTAATTTTATTTATCTTCTAGTTATGAATTTGTGAAATTGTATTCTTTGACAGCATGTTTGATATCAAAAACTCATACTTTTCACTCCATTAAAAAGCTAAACCAAATTAGAAAACTGTATTCAATACTATGAATTAAAATTTCATTTTCAATCCATTCAGATTGCTTTTTTTACTTTATTTCATATAACTTAAGATCAATAGAAATTCATTTATTCTCTCGATTCAAAATAATTAAACATGTTCATCGGCTCTGAAATTTTGCTTCACGTTATACCGATTAGAAAATGTTTAATCGAGAAAGATAATTATTCGCCTACAGAAAATCTCTTAGCAAGAAATCTTTGCGGCATAAAGTTTCGCTTGAAATAGTCATCAGCAGAAAATAACAGCTTTGATTCTTCGATTACCTGGTCTGCTGCTCTATGGGTATAATTTCACACAGAAGCGATTGGTCGTAGGTAGACGTTGTTGTTGAAATTGTTTTAATCGAATCTTCGGTCACTGCATTTGCAATGAATACGTATACGCCAGTGCATACGTTTGTATTTACGTATGTGCATTTATGTGCACGTATGCGACTGAGCGGGCGTAGAGAAAATCTGGCAACGGCTGGCACTGCAATATGACTGCAGAGTAGCTAGATATACATTATTGTAGGTGAGCCCAGGTGTACTCTGTGTTGCTGTTGGATTTGTGTACATGTGAGCATTTACCTCAAATTCATTTAATGCGCGCGAATCCCACGGGTGTGTACTCAGGGATTTGAATCGTTAAATTATGAAGATGCTTGGCTAATTATGCAAAAGAATAATACCGCATTGTGTCGTCGCTGTTAACATCAAACGCACCGTGCTAATAAGTCCGAGCCGTTTACCCTGCCAAATCGTTCATTCAAATTCAGATTAAGGGGAGGGCACCGTTCGATTTTGGATTAATGCATGCCAATGAATTATTTCTCTGGGTCAATTAAAGTTCGAGACTATTTATTTGCCCTGGATTCGTGATGCTGATATGCTACGCTGCCGTGGGGCAACCATCATAGGTATTCTGATCATTTTTGGCATCGAATTTCGCAGATTTTTTTATCATCGGATTTTCATTTATTTGTATTTCTCTCGTTCATTTATTATATAACAGTCGTTTTTGTTCAATTTATTCGTGATAACGGTGTGTATTATTTTATTTACTGACTTCTCATATTTGAACCGCGTTATACTACGTGATTTATCAAAGTACCTCAAGTAAACTCGTCGCTTCAATATATTTAAAATTAAGATAATTAGTCACTTGTAATCATGGATAAATGGTAATATATCTGTAGAATTACTGATCATTTGTTCCGGTTAAAGTAATCAAGCTTTTGTTAATGGTATTTCTACATTGCAGTCTACTGTATTAATTAATACAAATTCTTGTTCAATATACAAGATATTCGATAAAAGTTTGACAAATAAGCTGATTCGTTGAAGTGCAATTGTACGATTATGTAAAAACAACTGTAAGCCTTTTTGCGATTGCTGTTTACGGGCATTAAAAGCGGCGAACCGGTGGACTTAAATTGCCTTGCTTGTGCATTCTCAAAGTATTGCGTTGGCGTGTAAACGTCGCTGAGTTAATATTGTCGATCGAATACCCGTTGCCAACAACTCGCGTTACGATAGTTTGGGTTATGTTGGCCGCCAAGGAGCCGGCTGCACGAGACGGAAACCGACCGATTAGATCTACGACTTGGGGACCCAACGATAAGACGGACGCGCTTGTTCGGAGCTTTCGTGTTAAACAAAATTTGTTTGTGTGTGTATGTGTATGCATGTTAACGCACATACGCATACAGTTATATCACGAATAAACTAGTCACTAAAGATCGCGCCAACAAAAACAAAAATGCTCTGGGAAAATAATTGCGTACCTCTTGCGTTCATAGCGGTAGAAATACCACGTGAAATTACTCGCAACAGTTTTGGAAAAATAGTTATAAATTTTCTATATTAATTATACATTTAATATTAATCTTGTATTAAAATACTTTAATGATATAATATCTAAAATAGTCCAAATTGTTTTTTCTTGCTTTGAAAGGTTCGTTCAATTTTTACATTATCTTATATATCGTAGTTTTATTATTCGTCAGTTTCTAATATCTACGTTTTGTTAAATTATCAAGATTATGAGATTGAAGGGTGAATGAATTTACATTTTTTGTGTAAATATTAAGATTTAATGAGAAGAGTCGAAAATGAATAAATGTTCGTGAAAAAAAGTTTCAAAAGAAAATGGACCAGTTAAGTATTGCAGTGCATACAGCATACATTTAAGTGAAAAGTGTCACATTATTTACTTTTATATAGTAATTATAAGATTTTTCATCAGTGAATTTGTTGAGCATAATTTTTCGTGATTTCATGTTGTAATAATACTAAGAAAAATGTTTATCTTAAACAGTTCTGCATATATGCATATTTATATCGTATTTATCAGACTGTTCTTTTTCTATGGAAAAAGTTTATTGCTGTACACAATTATTTAGTATGATTGACATCGTTTTTGTCAATTAAATCATATTTTTTCTTATGACCGTTTCTGTAAGATTATACAAAGTTGCGTGCAGTCATGTATTGATTTTGTCCTCCTAGTAAACTACTTTATTAGTGATTGTGAGTGGATCATTATTTCTGTCAGAAAAAAGCGATAAAAAAAGATAAAAGTTCAATTGTTTACAAATTATTTACAGTAAAAATTATACTACTGAACACTTAATTAGATATTATTTTAACTTCTACTGGGGCTATCTGAATTTTAATGATAAACTTGAAACACAGTTTTAAATTATAATTCAACAAAATATTTATTTTTAAACCTGTATTTTAAGAATATTTTATTATGAGACCTTTATCTAAGAAATAAAAAAAATGTATCGATTATTTCTTGTGTTAAAATTAACAGTTGATGAAAATTTTGCTGAAACATTTTATAAAAGTAAGAATTATCAAATAAAAAAATTCTTATAGAAGATGTAGTTTTCAAACCATTACTTCCTTACTCAGGATGTTTGATGATAATTTGATAATAAAATAATTAATATTATTTTTTATGTTCAAGTATGTAAAGTCGTGTTTAAAGATTTCTTATTTCTTGTTCTCTTAAAAACTTCTCATATTTATTACATACTATCAATTAATTGATTATTCTTTCCTCTAATTTTTTTGAAATTTCTGAATATTTAAAATAAGTTAAGTAATAAATTATATCAATAACTGTTTACAGATTTGATGTAATTTTTAACATAATGTTATCAGACTTGAATACTGATATAGAATATTAAACTTACAGATATGTTTACGCATAGAATCATAAAAGAAAAGTTCATTGCTAATGAATTGCTGATGAAACGTTCTCGATGCTAAAATACGGAATCTACTATAAACCGTATCTTATTGAAAATAATTCGAAATTAAATCTAAACGGTAAATTATATGAACATGCTAATTATCTAAGAGGTAAACTCAAAACGGTAAGATATCAATGTTTGAAACAGCAACTCACAAAGCCTTTAGGAAGTGTAGATTTTACTGGCGAATATTTATATAAATTTTCACAAATTTGGATTTTGATACCAAATGAATATCTGATTTTACTGTGAATGAGATTTTTTTATATTTTTTCAAGCTTATTAATATAAATAAAAATCTTGTCGACAAATTAAATTAAATTAGCAGAATGGTCTAAAAGAATTTAAAGCGTGCTGAAAATGTTTTAAGTAACTGAAGATTAACGATTTATTATCAACAAGACGTTCAAAACAACATTGCAATTCACGAGTAACTAGTTTTTTATTTGTCATTTTCAAATCTAAGTTCCATTCGAATAACTATAATTTAAAAAAAAAAAAAAAAAACAATTATTCTAGCTTGAACAATTTCAAAAATAAATAATGCTTTCTTTCTAATTGGTTAAACAACTCATGGTTTCAGATTTGTTATATCTAGATAAATTATGAAAATAAATTCATCTATAATCTAGGTTTCATTTTATAACTGCAGATTCGATCTTATTTTTTTGAATGTAATTCCCGAAAATTTTATTTTTGAAATTCAATTTTATTTTGTTCATTCGAATTATATATCTAATAAAATAACCATTACTTCATGCTTCACAAAAAAGCCTATATCAGAAATTGTCATTTATAAATAAATACTATTGGGTTATACCCAACGTTTCTACTATGTTTATAAGTTCTTATTCAACATTCCTAATGCTATCCTCAATGTCAAACCATAATTTTCACTAACCACTCTTCTGGATGTATTTTGATCTCGACCAATGTCATATTTGACGCGAAGAAAAGTTACATTATGTATAAATAAATTATGTAATGTTTTATCTCCGGCTAATGTAATTTCACATTGGAATAAATTAAGCCATCTAACGCTGGTAATATATATAAGATATGATACTTGAAGAGCATTAATCAGAATCCGTAAGTTACGAGTAACATTTTGCAATAAAGCTATTTGATTAATAAGTGTTTTAATATTTTAACTAAGCAGTTCTTTCAGGTGTGCATGTGTTCAACCGTCTTATTAAACCATAAAAGATTTTAGAAAACACGATATATGATCAGAATTATCAATAGATTCGTTTTCATGCGGGACATTTATTTCATTATAATAATAATAATAATAATAGACATTACTCTTGTTTTGGCCTTTACGGTATACAGGGCGGACAAAGACGACATTAGACTTGTATAGGCATAGTTCTTAAAACACATGGAATTCCATCAATGCACTAAAATCGCGAGTCGTGGCTTAACTTTTGATAATCTCTGGCATTCGCCTTAACGTCCAGAGAGTCATGAAAACCTGGACAAAATGGCCAGTCGGGGGATTCGAATCTCCGACCTCCTGAATGCAAATATGGTAGCCGTAGCCACTTAGCTATTATGCTCGGAATGTCAGTTGGACTATTTAATTTTATGTATTTTTATAATTAACGAACGCAACCATTAAGTTTGTTTTACATAAGATTGTTATTTTTTGTGTAAAGACATTGTGTTTGAATAAAATCTTTTTATTTTTTTCATTCATAACAAAGATGTGTTCTTATATTACTTCTTACCATTTGTTATTGGCATCTCTGCAGTAAAAAGAAAAAATGAATCCCAAGATTGTGGTGTCAGAACCAAATTAACACACATTGAAAGACGAGAAGCATTTTATTACATGCTGAGGTACCTTGTTATTACGTGTTTAAGGTTTTATTACAATTTATAGAGTACATGGATGAGTAAAATACTAAAGAAAAATATAAAAATTTTATTTCTTTAGTTTAGAGTTTTCTTCTCTGTAATTAATTTATCAGAATTTAGGAAATAATCATTGTTGTTATGACATTTCGGAATTTCAGTATTCTTTTATCAGATCTAAAAGGCTTATATATTTGATATTTTTAAAGGTTTGTTTAACTGATAAGTGTTTTAAATGTTTTATTTCTAATAGTTCTGCAGCGTTTCGTTTTATTATAACTTGATTTGAAATTTTGAAGTTAACTATTATTATTATTATTATTATCATTATTAGAGTAGTTGACATTTTAAATTTTGCTCAATTGTTGTTCTAAATAGTATAATAATTTAAAACACTTATCATTTAAACATATCCTTTAATTATATCAAAATATACCAATATGTGA
>JABFQD010002031.1:0-16334 GCA_022817045.1 Psix sp. ZL-2020 | reverse complement strand
AAACATTTAGATATATAAAAAATCTACAGTTTCAATTTTTGAATAAACATTGTAGTTAATGCACTAATTAGTTTAAATAAATCAGTAATAGTTCAAAACAAGATTTTATTACATCTATTAATTTTCTCTCAGATAGATATAAATATTCTTTCTGTAACCAATAGTCATAAATTTTCACAATGAAAATTATGATATCAACTTAATTTCTCTATATTTACTCTTGAGAATAATAATGTTCATTTTAAAATAGAAGTTTCTTTTTTTCAACTGTTCTATTTCGTAGTTTTGAAAACTAAATTAATTACTAAATAGTGATCTAATCTAATATTTTAAGATAAATATAGTTTCCTATTGAGCAATTATTAAATTCTTGTCGTTACACATACTGTAGAATTTTGATAAAACATCTAGAAAAATGTAAAAACATGCAAAACCTTTAAGAAATGAAATGCTTTTAAATGTGTTTCTAAATGACCTCAAATTAAAGTACTCGATCGGTTATCAAACGAGCTCTTTAGAATTTATTTGAAACAAAAACATTGGCTTAATTCTAATGTCATTTTGTCAGACGTTAAAAGCGTTACATTAGACTTTACGTTATACATTAGGCTTGGCACGAATAAAAATATTTTCAATTAATATAACACTATTTATCCCACCGTTTTCAGTGGCCTCTTATCCCACACGTTGGTATTTTTCTTTGACGTCATTCTGGTTGTGACTGTTTTTTTGTTAGTGTTGAGGCCAAAAATCGAATACCGGTTCAACGATGTTGTACTAAGAGGCATGCGCGATGCACTGAAGTTTGTCTTCTTTTCGAGACTCGCAGTCCATTTTTGCTCTGCAGTATCTACTTCTGTAACTTTCTTTATTCTATTAATCCTCAAAGGAATCATCGAAGGCTTCCTTTTTTTTTCAGGTCGCGTTGGCAGAGGTAGCGTATTCGAAGAACTTATTTGTCTCGCAGAAAATGTACTTTCCAGATCGACGACTACATTTTTGCTTGTTGAAATGGAGCTGCTGGCCTGCAATTTGTTTTTCTCTGCAAGCAGCGCATGACGATCTTCCGAAACGTACCTCTTCTTCGAAATTATGGAAGGTAAAGTGTGTCTGTTGATTTCAATATTTGAAGTCTCCGACCTCAGTTTGCCTAAAGTTTTCGTGTAGCGGGCTTCTTCCGCGTTGTTAATAATCCTTCGCCTGGACATGGTCCGGTAAAGTCCACACTCTGGAACCGTCATTTCACTTCCAAAACTACTTGGCATAACAGTCACATGACCTTGAAGTCGCTCAAGACCCTTCCAATTGTTGTCTGGAAGAGATTTGGGACGAGAATGAAATGGAACAGGGTCCGATACAGGGTCCCTAATAGTCCTGACGGTATGTTTTTGAAGTTGAGGAGATAGATAAGAACTTGAAATACTTGTCTTGGAGACTCGATCGCTGTTCCACCTTCGGGATAAGGTGCTGGACGAGGGCTTGCTATCTGTTGTAGCCGTATTTGTTAAGGATGTTTTCCTTCGTTTAATTCGACCATAAACGGGACCATCCTTAATTATTGAGAGGTCTTGGTTTCCTGATTTACAGTAAACGCGAGTTTCATTATTTTTCCTGAGTGATTTTGACTGTAGCTTCGGAAGGGTAGAAGGTCTTGGTACCAGACCAAAATAATCTTCAGGCCTTCTGTTATCCACTGCAAACTCACAGACTGATCTGGAATCTCCACTGATGCCTAGACGATCATGTTCTAAGTACCTTAAACGTGATCGAGTAGAGTTCGTTTTGCGAATAAAACCTTCTGTATCTGGATAACTTTGTTTGCGAATTTGTGTTGCTTCAAAACTTGCGCGTCGTTGAAGAATCTCTTGTCTAGATACTCTGGATGTGGCGGCATTGCGTTCCTTGCTATTTCTTTTAACAATGGAAGGCAAAGTTGTCGGTCTTTCTATTTTCTCTTTCTTAGCAGTAGGAGGATCAATTACAGAAGAGCGCCTCCAGCGTGACTTCAAACTGTTCGTAAGTCTGGTTAGAGAGTTTTGCGCGGTGTCAGAGCAGCTTCTGCGAATGATTTCTTTGCGGGATATTCGCGAACCTTCCGGCGACATCTGAAAAGGTATCCCATTTCGATTCGTCAACCGCTTTCTCTTAACAATGTCAGAGTCTTGAGAGTACTTAGATGCACTTGAAGAACAACCATGTCTGGAGCTCAAGGTGGAGTTTGCCACCGAAACAGAATCAGTATCCGGGCCAATGGCATTATGCATTAATTGCTTAGAAGATAATGTTGATACGTTAACATGCGAAGGTTCATGGGAGAGTTTAGGGCGCGGACAAATTTTGGCGCCAGTCTTGCGAATTTTTATTTTGGATTCCATTGTTTCCCGATGCATCCATGCATCATTTTGGTTTGAATTCAGAGCGCACGCGATCGTCAGACGAAAGTATTGAGTTTGCACGAAATAGAGGTTGCAATGGTTTTCACCATATATTGCGCCAAATATGTATATTATATTATGTTAATGGGTTGGTTTTGAGGGCTCCATTGGAGGTCGCAGTAGAAACGCATCGGGGCACATTCCTTTCTGTTGAAGTATATATGTCTCCAAGCGGTTAAGCAAACAATTATCGTTTGTCTATTTGCAATAGTCAAGAAAATCACACCTATAGAAACTGACTCTTTACATCACAATGCGGCTTATTCAGGTCACATCATGCCAAGTCACTGAAACACACATCCGCAATGTTTGCGTCACGGCGTGCAGTCTTTCACAAACTCATTCACAAAATCAACCTTTACTCCGCTAGTATCGAGGAATCAATTAATCCTAAACAAATTTGCTTGCGGTATTTTTCTAATAATCCTTTAGCCACTGATCGTAAACCAAAGAACCGTATAGGTTTTCGACGCATTATCGGAACCACGCACTCAGGTTGTTGCACCAAACGTGTCATGTTAATCGCAAACACGGCAAAATTCGCATCAGCTATTCGGCACTCGTCACACATATTATGGTTCCTCCGCAGGATTCGAAGGAAGTCACGAGGTCGAACAGCCGTACGCTATTCAGCGCATGAGGTCAGTAGCTTAGGGCGAATTATGCTTGTCCTAGTCCACGTCTGTCTTGGAATCTAGCAATTGACGACTAGCATAACCGTTTCGCGCATACGAAAGAAGCCACCAATGGGTAGGCTATGGTGTTTCAGCAATCAACTATTTTTCTTTTTTGCAGAGGCGTTTATAAATATGCCAATTTCGAACGACCGTGGAAAACGACGACGAAATTCAACTTTTAAAAACACATGCTCCGGAGGTTGGTATCCCGGACCTCAGATTTTTTCGGTTATCCTAAATCTAGGTCCGGCTCGCGAAACGTACGCGATGATGTTCGATGCGCCACTGCCAAGCCAAGCCTTCTCCTCGCAACAATTGCAGACAATGTGCAGTGGCGTATATGCATTTAATTAAACCTTCATTTAATTGTCTATTTTGTAATTCAGTTGAATATTATGACATTGCCGGCGCGCATTGGATGGCCAAGCGAACTTGCGTGCAGGCCTCAACACTTCACGATGGTGAATTTGGTTGGGCCAACTTCGAAGGGAAAATTAGAAAATTTACACAAAAAAGTGTTAGTGTGAGAGGCTCCTATGCATCGATGTGCTTTGGAATGAAACGAAGCGTGTTCCTCCCCCTCTAATTCTTATATAAATTGCCCGCTAAATGTGCGTTCAGATAACGTAGGCGAGGCAAGCAGACGCCAACGATTGCTCGCTAAGTTGCACTAGAGGAAAGAAAAGAAATTATAACGAATCTCTTCTCGTACCATGATATAATGCATATTCGTATTGACTGTAAATGTGTAACACTTATTCAGTATCCGAGCTTGTTTGACTTTCAGACGTAATCAAAATCCAAGTATCACTGCGGACTGCTTTATTAAGTTTGTTCCAGGCTCAATAGTTGCATACTTCGTTTAAACACCGATTACGTCAATTACGCGGCTATAATGTTCGTTGAGAAATCTGCGATTCTATGAGAAGCGACACTTTGTTGCCATAAATGTTTACTTTATGCAGTGAAGTTTTATATCAGATGTGGTAATTCAAAAACGCTCACACAATCAACAGTGCAATTATTAGAGCTTTATTCTATGGTTTCAATTAAATTTAATTAGATTTTACAAAATTTAATTATTTTAGTATCAAACGATAAATGATTTAAAATTAATTCGATATGAATATTACTAAATAGTCATAAAAATACATTATTAAAAATGAAAACATTATTACACCTTTTCATATATATTAATAAGTTGAGAAATCAAACTGATTTAGATCTATTTATGTAACTGTAATTATCCCATGCGTTATGAACAAAAACTACGAATCTACCCGACAAATGAGCAATAGGGATATTGTTTAATTGTAATTATAAAATCACTAGTATAATATTATAAACAGCTTAGGAAACTTTTTATTGACATAATAAAATTATCTTATGACTAATTTCTCACTTTCTTAACATCGTCGAAATGTTGCATGTCTGAAGTCTGATTAATACTTTATATTCGTACACAGCAATTTGATAGCGGTTCAGTGAAACAAAAAATCAAGTTGTTGTCTGAGAAGCGCAAAATGACATCAACACAAGTTGACCAGGCAACTTAACTGGTTCATCAGATCATTAATAATAGTCAGCTCAATTTAGAATATCTGACTTCAAACCCAAATAAAAAAAATAAATATTTTGATTTCTAAAGTGGATAGTATCATTATAAACGAAAAAATGGTTCGCATTTATAAAAAATATATTAAAAGATAAAACATTTATCACGTGTTTCTATACAAAGCCATTACCAAAAATATTTGTCAAAAGATGAAAAAATGTTATGAGGTTGTCTCTTACTGATAATAAATATTATTTGATCATTTAAATAAAACTGAGTTTTCTAATTTCTCATAAAAAATATCATTTGAAAATATTAGTGATTTACAGATTTTAAACGATGTTTATATTTAAGATTTGTATTTCTATAAGTTGACATTGATGAAATGGGTTTTGATTAAGTACATAGTGATTGATATACTACGCTAAATACTTTGTAACTAGGTATGCAAAGCGTTCGAAATAACTACATTAGCATGCATTATTACTTCGTCTATCATGAAGCTTTGCTATTAACGTTTGTTTTGCGGTGCATTTCTTGGCTTGGCTAAGACAGGAATTCGCCCGTTACCACTGCGTAATATTGGCAACGTCGGCCGCAGCGTGATCGCTACACCGGAGTCATTGGAAAGTGGCAATGTGATTCCTCGTGCGTGCAGCAGTATTCGCAGATCATTGACTTCGACTAGCTAAATTAATGCTGGATCATACTAACACCAATCGCTGTTAACGCACATTCCGCGTTAGATCATGTTTACGTGTTCATTTCAGGGCGACCAATCACATTTTTTATTGCAATCATATTACGCAAATATTGCAGTATACAAGAATCCGTTCATTCAGTGTATTTCATACTCTAACAGGAATAACTTTTTCCCTAAATTTGGATAAATTGATTTTGACATAAGCTTTTTTGGTTTTTAATATAAAATTTCAAATAGTATTTAGGGCGATGAAAAATTAGTTTTATAAAAATAAAAATTATTAAATTCAACACACAGTGTTTAATAAAAAAAATTTAAAGTGAGAAATGAATCTTGAATATGAAAATGAATCAATTTAATGTTCATTTAATTTTTTCTTAAATAGAGTGAAAATGCATACTTTGAAGTGCTAAAACACATTTGCGCTTTTATTAACTTTTTTTTCTCTAATATTGTTCCATGATATTAGCCGCACACTCTTTCTCGCAAGTGGTAAATATAGCAATATTTTAGTTTATATATAACTTCATTGGTACTCTTTTGGAACTTTTCATCATTCAACATATATAATGAAATTGTAATTATGAGCGAATATATGAATATAAGAATAAAATATTTCTTATACGAGATCAAAATAATGAATTTACTATAAGAAAGAAATATAATTGATACATCTTCTAATTAATTATAGGAAAATTATAAATGTTCGATTGACATTAAACAAATAAGTATAATATTTATAGTAGCTGTTATTGATATTAAATCAAACAGATGTGTAGCTAAATATGTTTTTTAATTATATCGCTGGATTTTACATTTTTTATTGTGCTAAGCTTTTTTTGAACTTTTCATATAATGATAGAACAACTTTTTTCTAACTGACTTTGTAAACATTTTAGTTCCTCTATATTACATATATTTATAATTTACATTATTACGGTGGTTGTAATTTCTAAGTAAATTAGAATAAGTATTTTACCGTTTTACACTAATTTATGTTAATTAATTAATTAATTAATTAATTAAAGTAATTCATAAAGTCATTTTTTGCTCAATATAAGAAATTTATATTGTACAAAATAGTAATTTTCAATATATTTTATAGTTAATGTATACAATAGATTGCTTTGGTATCACTATAAGTCTATCAATAAGCAACTTTAATTAACTATATAAATAAATGTGAAGCTACAAAATCATAACATAATATATTTTTCGGTATACATATTTTATTGCAAAAATATATATTTTATTTATAATTTTTTATTAAAAATTTACAAACAGACAATTTCATATATAAAATTAGGTTGTTTTTAATTGCTTTTAAAGCTATAAAAATAAAAATTGTATAGCCACTTCATTTGTAAAATTAAATATATTTCAAAATGACGTTAGACATTTTAGATTCCTAGTACATATATATTTAGGGTAAATACACCGCGTTAGGTCAATATTGAAATAGTTCATTAACATGCCGACATTTCTTTCGCTCCATTTTTTATTGCTTCCAATACAACTACATTTTGTTAAGGCCTCTTCAAATATGTACATACTAAAACTGTTTTTTCTCTGTAAAGTACATTAGGTTTGACTTATTTCACCTTTAATTACCCACCAAACTACAAATGGTTTGATATATAATTGACATTTAATATTTATATTATAATTAAGCAAAGACAAACAGAAGTTAGGATTTTTTGTTTCACATATACATTTTCAATAAAGCCATTTCAAAGTCTGAATTAGAGTACGATCTTAAGAGAAATGTGAATTGTTTACATTCAAATTACAATCTCAAAATGAGCTTACCTTTTGCCATTCGGTCACCATCTTCATAATCCCTTCAAATTTTTGTTTTAACTGTAAATTATCTTCATGTTGATTATTAACGTCTTTTGTTGCTTAATCTGTAACAATAAACGGCATAAAATATAAGTTTAAGGATTAATTTATGTTCTTATAAATTCATAGCATTTAAATGTATTTGTTAAATATTTATATATTTTATATACAAACACATATAAAATTGTATATGATATTTAAATTATTATTGAGCTAAATTTTGAAAATTACTGATGATTAAAATGATAAAATATTATATTTTTTCAGTTAATTTTAAATAATTATCAGATCAGAAAATATTAGTTTCGCGTCCACCAGTATGTATTATCAGTAACCTATTTAAAAAAAAGTGAATAAAAGTTGGAAAATACGTGACCGAAGATAATGAATGTTCTGTTTAAAATCCTGTTGGTGATATACACTTGAGGAACGGAAGCACTTTGTCTCAAGTGTAATCACTATTATTTCCGGTGTTTAACGGTATTGTATTCTAACATGTGAGCCCTGTTCAATAACTATCTCAAACTTTCAATTGTGACTTTTCAGATAAGAATATAATAATTTATTTCAATTTCTTCTAAGTTTTTCTATTAGTTAATAACATCACTTCAAATAAACATTAAAAACATATTTTTCATACCGCTCATAAAATAAATATATATAATTGAAATATCACTAATTGAAATAATTAGACAATAATTAAGGAAATATCAGAAATTAATGTTTGATTCATTTAGTTGAGCAAATAAGGATTGATTTTATATTGTATAAAATTTTTCGGTTTTTTGTCGAATTGTTTTTTATACCGGAACAGGCAGAATTTATCACGTTCGTTTCAGATGTAATAATCGTCGAATTCTTCTTGTCAATCAAATCGGAATGCGAGTTTCACAACATAAGGTTTACGTATTTCACGATATCAATCACCGGAAAAGTAGTTCTGGTCGATTGAGGTTAATGCGTTGGGAGATCGTGTCACAGTCCAAAGGCATTTTGAAGACACATCCACCAAAAAAGTTATCTGCCTTCAAATATTCTTGGTTTCGCGAAATTTCATATTTCATTCTTTTAACTTCAAATTACCTGAATAATAAAAGTTAATACTTTCTTAAATACCCAAATATTTAAATTTTCTTATGAAATTTGAGCTAAAGATGAACTTGAAATGTTGAGTCTCGTCTCACATATATGACTTAATGTATTATAATGTATGCACACTTGGTTACAATGTTTCATGGTGAATTACATTTTTGTCGTAAAAAAATCTTTCTGTCGGCAAAACCATATTTTGTGTTGATGTGCGACAAATAATGCATGGAAGAAACATTCTTTGTAATTTAAAAACTTGCGCTTCCTTTACATCGAGATATCTTAAATGCAGTTTATTAAAAAGGAAACACCTTTTCATAATTTACAAAATAAAATATCTGACGGAATGATCTTGAAAGGTGTTTTCTTTTGCCTGGGCAAAGAGCGCAAGTATGAGCCGAGTACAAATTACTTTTCGAAATTCATATACCGAAGTGCCCTTTACATATATATTCTTAAGATAAAACACAATATATTTTTCAAACGAAAGTGTAACATTGCAAAATGATAATTGCATCGTATTTATCATCAATTCCGTTTATGTGAACCAATATACATTTAATAACGCTTAAAATTCTTATCGCGGTAAAATTTCGTTATAGAGAAATTATTCAAATTGTTCTAAGAACACAAATTGTATAATGAAATCGGAAAAGATAAAATTAGCCTTTTAAATGTACGAATTGATAGAAAAACGGAAAAATGTTTAAAAAAACTAATTTAGATAGTCGACTGAGAGTTTCATCAATTACTTAGAGAAACCAAGAAATTCCTGCGAGTTTTTGAAATGGTATTTGACCTCTTTCTAACTTCTTCTTAATGACTCGCACGACAAAAAGCAGCGACGGAGCATTAGAATGGGTGAAAGAGATAAAAAATGAGATTACGCGTGTAATTTTTCTCGATGATTTCCGATTCAATTGTCATTTTTGGAATGAATATCGTTTGTCATTAAAATATATACAGTTCTTTGCGAAATTGACGCTGTGAAAAGCGAATGTTTCGTTAGTCTGCGCAGTTATAGTCAAATTCATCAAGCAGAACAAAAACGATGAATTAAAAGCGAGAAAATAAAAACCGAACGATTGTACGAACAATAAAAAAGAGACTTTCTTCTTCAATTAAATCTCAATCTCTTTGGCCAGTTTCACTAACCAATCATGATTCAAACGCGGAATGTCGCGCGAACAATGATCGGAACTGCGTTACGAAAGATTTTCGAGTCACTTTCGATTACAACCGCGGCGAAGTCTCTTAGCGAGTTTCGTGCACGTGTTCTAAGCGCTCGCGATGCTTTGTCATAATCGATTGCACGAATAATTGATCTTCGAAGTAAAAGTTCAAGTGTCCTTGTTATACTCATGCATAGTTTATAGGTTTCGCAAGAGGCAATCGCTAGACCGGTTAGTCAGCGGGCTAATGCGCCGAGGGTAGGCGTCAGTTATGGGATGCGGTTGTGCGGATCGACGCGAACAATACGCGTTGCGTTTGATTGTTCATTGTGCCAGTATGACAATTCTTTTTCGCGCTTTCGCATTTTTAAATAGCGCAATTTCTCTTTCGTTATGTAAGCCACGGTAGGAAGTTATGCAAGTTATAAGCCGTTTTTAACGACTTTTTTAATTACTCTAGACTATTATGCAACGCCGCGGGGGTAATTGACATATTAACGCAATGACATCCCAAAGGTCCCTTAACGTAGCTCCAGCTCCGAGCGGGCTCCTATAAATGATACTCTTCAAGAGCACCATAATTATACTCAACATATCTATTGCTGCATTCTGGGTTCCGATTGTGGGAACTTTTAGGTTACTCATAGGACCATTAGCTATATAGTGAGATGACCTCTACTCGGATAACGGACAAACCTATTTTGAATAATCATAAGTTTGTCTTGCAAATGTGTAGTCTGGTCGTAGAAATCTTGCCAATTACTTTCAATGGTTATTGAGAGTGTTACTTTTCAGGTGAATCTAAAGCTATTTATAAGAAGTTATTAATTCCTTTTATAAACATGAACGAAGCCAGACTTGTGAAGTAGATGAAATTTGTTTTAGCAGCTTTTTCGAATTCCTAACCGTTATCGTTTTTAAAATCTGAATATTTTTGCTTGATCATGACGATGAAAAATTGTGATTACACAAAAGTATTTTTGTCCGATATAGTGAAAGATCAATCAACTTTAAAATACTATAAAGATTCAATTTTTCACACGGTATAGGATGAAAGAAGAAATTTCATTGATCTCATGGGACGCAATAAGTATCATCTTTGAAAAACGGCTGGTGAAAATTATTACGGTACAAAATGATGTTCGAACCAGTAATGTTGTTCGAAAATCGTATTACACTCAAATTTCAGAAAGAAGTGACTGACGAATAACCTGTTATACTTCTCGTATTAAAATTGACTGCCAGGAACGTCACGGTCGCCATTTCTTACGCAACCCTCGAGAAAATAAAAAGACGGGAACGAGTTCGCATGTACAGCACGTCGACAGGAAGAATCAATTATGTGCAATTAATTTAAAGTAGTTCGCCAAGCGATTCGTTTCGTTTTGCCATCGCAGATTCGACGGACCAGGTTTTTTGTTCTTTTTTATCAGATCGAATGTCATGCCAGTCTCGTTGACGTCCACGTCAAAAAGGTCCGCGCTTCTTCAAGCTCGAGCACACAAATCATCGAACCGTCAATGACAATTTCTTAGCGGAGCAATTCTTAAGTCTAAAACGGTAATTTCAAGAATGGAATTACGCGGGAGAAGCGAGAGTTATCAGCGCTCATTTGCGTCGATGCAGGCGCGGGAACAAATTGCCACGCGCTAACGACAAATAGGCCACGCTCATTGGAATCATCGTGCTTGTAAACGGCGAATAATTTGTCAGGTTGCTTTCGATGCTCGGTACTTTCAAAATGGTACGCTGAAATGAATCCCAACATGGAATGCACGTAACGGTTGTATCCGCAGGGTCCGCCGAGTTCGGACCTCCGGCACCGTTACACAATACTGCTTATGAATAAAATGTAGCAAACTTTTTTCGCGGCTTTTCCTTTATCAGTAACGGCTCAATAGCGATGCGTTGTGAAAGTTGACAAAACGTTGTTTCTCCAGTTTACGTGACTGATGACATTTGTATGCGATGACATTGAGAACCACCGAACATTGCCCGAATGAAACTCTTCTTGTCAAGGGGAGATTAATGTTTTACTAATTGTGAACATGAGTCATGGCAAAGTCATGTGAATTATTCTATAGAACATCGATTGCTTGAACTCAATGCGTACACACACATTTGCAACAGATATTTAATATTCATTACTATACATTATATTGTATGGAACTATTTTGCGACCTTTCGTTCTTCCAATATGCATATTTATAAATATATTTGTGCTTATATACATCTGGACTACGTTGACATTTAATTGTGAAGAAAATGTTGTACGGGCTTCGGTTTATTCTATACATTTTTATTGCACGACATATTTCGGCGGGTAGAACATTCATTCACAGGTAGACAAAATCTGTGTCACATTTGTTTGAGCACGGCGTCGATTTATTTACACATTATGGAAATGACAAATCAAGCGGAGAAGCTTATGAACTTTAATCGGAGGCTTTTGTGATTATAATTATGTGAAATCTCTCAGTGTCCGATTTTTCGTGTGGCTATAAGTATCGGTTATGTTTTTATCCTCAATTAACTGTGAAATTTAGCATACTTTTCTCTCTCAAGAATATATCTTTTAACTCGAAAATATCTTTGACTCGGAAGTACTGAGTTTATTAAAGTTCTGTAATTAAATGCCAGAAAAATGATGTTTCAATAAAAATAAAGCTGAGAATTATAAATTATAAGATACGTGTAATAATTTGAAACAGGTTTCATTGAGAATTGCAATAAAACAGTTTTATGGGTAATTGAAAAAATAATTTAAAAAAATTATTTCCACTTTGAAAAATATTTTAAATAAAATTGTTAGACAAACTCGAAATTTCAAGATCAAATGAAAAAATCATATTTACCAAAATTAGTTGCACATGGTGAATAATCTCCAAAAATTAACAGTTAATACAATGAAATGTTTTTTTAATTTTATGAACATGAGTTCTAGCAAAGATTGAGCTTATACTATATTTATGAAAAAAATTGATGTTCTTCTCTATATTCTATATATATTAAATAAATAATTTTTGTTATATAAGATAAATATTGAAATGATTAATTACATAACCTTTGCTAAAACGTATTTTTCATTATCATGAAACACAATCACTATTTGCCAACAATGACATTAAACAAGGTTTAAATATTTAAATACATTTCAAGATTTTATAACATTTAAAATAATCTGTAATCAAATTTAATCTTATTAAACAAAAGCCGCTTGTATAAACGAGGTAATTATAAAAATATACATTCTTAAAGTACTTTAAGAAAGGATGCTATAATGTTCACCGGTCATTTATATTTCAGTCTCGTTGGCTTTTAAAAAGAGCTGCTGCAGAGATTTCAACGAACGCATAGGCCAGACACATGACAACATTATTGGTTATCACATGCTCGAATTACACAAGTATTTTTCTATTGAAAAGTTTGCTTTCATTAAAAAGTTCCAAACAGCTTAATTTGCTAAGAAATACGTTGCCAGTAAGTAACAAACATTATGTTTTATTGAACAAGTTTATTGTTTGTTTGCCAATAAAAACGATTAAGTTTCAGACTAAATAATGATAATCATTTAAAAATACGATAATGTAGGGTATAAAATAGTCGATTACCATTTCAGAGAAATATTGTATTCACTAACAAGCAGTGTGCTTCTGTAAGTACGAGTAGTTTTCACTACAATGAATTAATGTATTCTTTATTTGGGAAGAGAACAGTGATAGAAAGCAAAATGAAAAATCATTACAATGTCTTTTGTCATTACTTTTACGGTAAACATGATTTCACAATGATTATTTAGATATAAAAGCGCTGTCGACAAGGATATAACTCATCCTTATGTTTTCTGCTATGAACGATATAATTGATTCTGGAATTGCGTTTTAACAACCTAATATTTCAAACTGCTCAAATCTCTACTATTCGAGTTAAACTTTCAGCTTCATGCAGTCCTATGAAATTGTAGCCGAAGACAAACTAGCTTGATGAATTGGTTTCATTAAAAAGTCAAACATATTTTGGTTTATATCATTTTAGTAGTAAAGAAATATAATTTGACCGACTTGTGGTAAAAGAAAAACCATGTTATTACCACTGTGCCACTTAAATTTCCTTAACTACTTAAATGGTGTGACAGAGTTTGTTTAGAGTGTATTATATAGTTGGAGTCATTTTGCTAAGCATTTACAAATGGCGTTTATGCAACACGTACAGGAGGTATACGCTCACGTGGTGATAGCGAGTATGACTATACGGATAGTGAGATGAACGTAAACCTATGGATGCGAGGCTTAATAGTATACACGAAAGTGAAGATAACTGACTAACTGTTGCAGGCAGATTTGCGCGTGCGTAATTCATTGCCTTTGCATACTTTCACCTCATTGATACAAAAATTAATCAAGTACGATAGAATATTCAAATTCTTGAATTATTTGTCAAGCGATAAATCATGTATATATGGATATATATGGATAAAAAGCAAAAGCGGAAGTCACGATGTAACTGTTCACTGTGTTTGTATGAGACTTCTTAAACTCGTAGTCCAAACGTTGGCCAGTTAGAAAAACATTGGAGTTTGCTTAAACTTATTATAGTATTCAGTTTTGACTTGCAATTTATAATGGAAGGCTCTATTCTTTGTCACGATCTCTTTCTGAGTCGCGTCTTAGGCAATGTGACTCGCGGAATCTCAAAGGAATCTTCGTATGGGATCGATACACCGTGGCAGTAAAAGGATCTTCGTAATGGAATCTCGCATTGCGACACAGTCGCGCAGGAACGCAAGATTTGCGCTATTCATGCGAGACGACGATGAGCACCGAGCGACTAGTTGGGTAATTCTTCTATATACAACATATTTGCAGAAGAAACGCCAGGAACTGTTTGTAGTTGCGGCAACAAACTTTTCTGAAATCGACCAAAAAATGCCGATACATCTTTGCGGAAGAATGATTTGGTGTTGTTGCTAAAGAAACGTTACTGTCTGACAGGAGACAGTAAAAAGTTCTACCATTTGATCTGGAGGTCACAACTTCAGAAAATGCACTAATACTTTTTCTGTTAATCCATTAAGTTTGGGATTTCTAGAATCTCGCACCTGTTTAAGTGTGGAAAATTGAATAGTAAAAAGGTCGGGATATTAGAACATCTGATTATAGCTTGGGTACACGGACCTGCTCGACCTCTAATTCTATGAGCGGTTCCGCTTCAAACCGGCCTCGACAACTATTCTGCTTCTTCTCGTTCGGGCAAGCTGAAAAGCCAATTTTTTCAGCGTCTCACCTCTGACTCACAATCCAGATATCGTCAACTTATCCAAGCTGAAGAACAATTGGTACTCGGATTGGTTGCACTCGCGACCACTTGGCATGTAAATAAAACGCAAGCACTGAACTAACACACGTCAAAACTGGGCACGGATGGAGTCGCTTTGGTTAAAGCACTGGATCCCTTAAGCGACCTTGAAGGCACCGGCTCGTTGGCCGTCTGTTTTTGGAGAAAAAACGAGATTTGCACACGAAAAACGACGCACGCGTGAGACCGACTACGAGAGGCCGCGTCGATGCCACGGTTGCCTTTCGAACGCGATCCGATCGAGGTATGCGCCACAGATCTCGACACTCTCGACGTCTCGACCTCGCCTAGAAGGTAGTTGCGTCGCGTTCCACGTGGCGCCACTGTCCACCTGGATATACCGTTACGCGCTGTATTACAGGTGGTCTCCTGGCGCACCATCGCTCTGTTCACCTAAACTGAATACATTCCGATGGGAAAAGCACATTGTGAAGAGTCAAAGTGTAAAGTCGAGTGTCAACAACCTCGCCGACGTATACACTTGCTTCGACCCATAGATGACAACCTATAAATTTCATGCCTAGGGGTTCCTCTTCTTTCCCACAGATTATTATTTCGACGTCACTTTCCACATTTTCATTCCCCTTTCATCACTTGGTTTGATTATTTATTAATACTCCGTTTCAAAACAAACAAAATTTGAATCATTCAGACTGATTGATGTACCTGCTGACAATATATTTTGTTTGCTCTGATTGCAAACTGTTTGAAGAATTTTAAACTTATGTTTTCTTTATTGTAGTTTATATAAACATTAACAAAATTTGAATGTAGAATATTTAAATATATACTATTCTATTTAATCGAATAATATTTATAATGATAATGAAAAAAGTAACAGAAAATTATAATATAGATGTTTTCTTTTTTTAACTGAATCGAATTGTTGATGAATGTGTACTCGGAGTTAATAGAATGAAATAAATACCTTTTAAATATTTCCAAGAAATTTATAAATCAATTAAATATAAAAATAAAAAGTCCAGTTAAATCGATTTATGTCAGTTACTGATGAGAATGCAAAAGACTTATATTGTTATGGATACGAATAATTTCAAATTATGTTAAGAGAAAGTGCGTTCTTTAAAGTTTCAATATTTAATATATGATTAGGATTTTCTTTTGTAATGCTACCCAAGTTCCAAAGTTGGACTTATGATATCTGTAACATAATAATGAGCATAAAAAGGGACATTTCGTATGAAAATCCTTCTGAATTAATTCACTAGGTGAAAGTATGAGTGGTAAATGATTTAAATATATATAAATGAATCATTAAAAAGACTTATAATTGTTGAATCTAAAAATGTACATCAAACGTTTTTATAAAAGAAATTATTATTGTCATAGCGTAATATCAACAAATTACAAGTATAAGAAATACATAAAACAATAAATTTATAATAATTTTTCATTTCATATCATAAACAATTTAACATACAATTTTTAATTAAAATATATAAAAACTACTGTTTCTTAAAATAATCAGTTCTATTTGCTTTGAAT
>JABFQD010002030.1:0-16338 GCA_022817045.1 Psix sp. ZL-2020 | reverse complement strand
TGTTTGGGTTGCAATTTTCTTAAGGAAGTTCGTAGCTTTCCGAGGTTTGCAGATAGGTTTAAGCTAGGCCGCATTCTATATTTTTTTTCATTTTAACTCAAAAACGGTTTGAATTTCAGCCACATTGATATATAATGTAATGAACATTTTTATTTTTTTCATGATTTTGTAGATTAGTGGATGACGGGCTACAAAGGTGGTCTTGTAGTGTACTCGTTATACAAAATAATACGTGCATCTCGAGCAAAATGCGAGAGACAGCAAACTCGTGTAAATTGATTGCACTCGTTTGCAATCTTTTATACCGTGCTCTTGATACACAATGTACTATAATAATTGAAAATACTCCATTTAATATACTACAAACTTGATATCTTGTTACATACACTCACTATTTACCAGTACCAGAAAAAAGATGATTTAATTCGCACAATTTACTTATACACATTACATTTGTACAATACTTAATACAGATCAGCGTTTTAATGAAATAGATGCAATTACGAACTTGAAAATTGCCGTTTATTTTTGATATTCTGACATATGCCGAACACGTTGTTTTTGCTCGACACAAGCCAAATTTTATAAATGTGTTGTCTTAATGGAAAAAAATTTACACTAACAAAATTTAAATCAACTTATAAGGTCAAGTACAATTTCTATAAATGTTACTTATTATATATATACAATGTTATTAAATTTATACACGAACGAAATCTACAGAATTGCCAAATTACGTACTGTAAAATCATGTGATGAAACGTTTCAATCAGAAATCAAACTTTCCCTTATGGTGTCTAATTCAGCTATTTGGCGCTCTATCGTAAATGTAATGCTTCATTACCAGCTGATAAGGAATTAGAAAGAAACAAATCATTATTTTTCAAAAGCAATGGATCTCCTACTTAACAGAACACGGTTCAAATTATATCGAACGATATAACTTTTATGGTGTCCGATATGCTGGAATCATGTTATTCCGCAATTCGGAGCAAATTTGAACCCTGTTCCGGTGAATATTTTTCCAAATTTTTGCTACGGTTTTAAAACATTTTCATCGGAGAGTGTATATCCAAAATGGCATGGAGCACTTATGAAAACCATAGAAGTTATGGTGTTCGATATGATAAAATTATGTTATTTTCCAATTCGGAGCAAATTTGAACCCTGTTCCGGTGTATATTTTTTAAAAATTTTTGGTATAGTTTTAAAAGATTTTTATCAGAGAGTTTATATGCAAAGACGCATGGAGCACCTATGAAAATCATAGAAGTTATAGTTTTTTTCGTTTAAAAGTCGTGTTATTTTGGGATTCGGGAAATATTTTCCTGGAATATTTTACGTGGATTACGGAAGCTATTTGTAATGCACATAGTTTATTATTCAAGATTGAACAAAAATTAAATTTATAGATCGTATATAGTCACTCAGAAAGGTCTATAGATTAGGGCGCACTCTGAATCTGCCATAACGCGATTTTTGTGCAAAAATATTCTTAACCCATTTTCATTATTATTTTTTTACTTATTTACATTGTTATTATTGTTAATTCGTTTTCACTTTTGTTTCTATCGCTTTTACGTAAAAAAATTTTTTATGATATTTAACGTTAAGAACTTCAATCACATGCAGAAAAAGGAATGTAAAATCTGCCTTTAAAATTAATTTGCCATAATTTAGTAATTATTGAATACAGTCGTGAAGTTTTCAAATTTTAATATTTCTACATCACACCTAAAAGTTTACATAATGTTTTGTACAATCACTATATTACATTGACTGTAACATATATTATATTATATTGTATATGTAGTATATTTTGAAAATGTTATAGCTTATTATAGTTATATAATAAGCTCTAATAATAACATTTCTCATTTACGTATTTAAATTTGGATATTTTATGGATTTGTACTACGATTTTTTTAAATTAATTACAGAGAATTTTTTAACTATAAGTGATTAAAAATATTTTATTTCCATAATATACATTTATGTAGTAACTTAATTACAATTTGTTCGATTTTACGAATTATTTTAAAATCGTTTAATTAGACAACAAATATAAAATCATCTCTTTGTCTTTAAATGGAAACCGGAATCTAAATGTACCTGGTAACCGGATTGGGTTTACTACCCTTTACACCACCGAGTTAAAAAAATATTTCTGATTGTTGATATTTTGATTAATTGATAGTCTATATAAATTATTTGTTTGATTGATTTTTAAATTTTTTTTATCTATATATCGACGGTCTGTAAGTATTTCTATTTCTTTTGGAAATTTTTATCACTTTAAGTAAATATTATCGGTCCTATATTTCGGTGAAGAATGGCAAATTGCGGTAGAAATTGCCAACAGACACCTCAAGAAAGCCCTTGGCATGTTTTTTTTAACCATCAATGATTTTGAAACTATAACTACGCAAATAGAGTGCCATGCCTTGTATAAATTTTCCAGTTGTTGAAACCAGAGGATTAAACGAATAAAAGAGCGCTTACATGGGTCAAAGTTATTCAAATTGTTCAAGAAGTCTTGAAGATCTGGCACGACTCACCATGCTTAAAGGGCGTAGCAAGTGGCACAATCGAAGCGCAATACTTGCCATTAATGACGTCGTACTAGTATGAAATCTTATTACGTCTCCAAGCTACTTGGAACATTACCCGGACAAATGTTTACGTGCTATATAACGTAAATATATATTGTGTTGTATTTCATGTAATTCAATAAATGTATTTTTTTGTTGCTACCCGTTAAAGCGTCTGAGTACCTCATATTCTTGCACTTTTGATTTCATAACTTCGGATTTATCATATATTAATACAAAAAGAAGCAGCGACTTATAATGAAATTTCTTTGTACTTAAAATAGTTCTTTTATTTATCTTACCAAACATATTTTCACTGTTCTGTTAATAGTTAAAAATTATAGTAAGGAAATAATTAAAATAACATATTTGGAATTATATTTCAATTTTTTAGATTAAAATAAGATTTATTAGTTGAATTTGTAACATTTTAACATATTTCTCATGCCATTATTCAAATGTTTAGAAGCCACTGTTATTTTGAAGCAACTACTTTTTTTATTCATAATACTATCCGTTTTTCCAATATGTCTAAATAGCTTTATTTTTCCATGTTTTAAGTTGAATGATTTACATATATATAATTAATTTATACTTACACCATCGGGCATAATTCAATTCTTATAATTAAGTATTGTTAAGAAACTGAATTCAATAAACTCATAAATGTAAACGCCTTCTTCAAAACCTGAAAAGTAAACACATTTCATTTATCGCAATTTTACATTGATAATAATGAAGATGGAAAGTAGTTTTTTAACAGTAAAATAAAAAAAATAGTAAAACAATAATGACAGATATTAAAGTTAATACCTTCGTACAATTCTCAGCATGTTTCTTTACATTTTTTCTACGTACATTTAAATATTAATAACATTAGAACTCGATTTTTTTTGTATTAACTTATTATCTATTATTCCATCTATTTTCTAATTCTTTGTTTACTATAAAAAATCTTTCATGTTTAATTACGCGTAACTTCTTAAATGGGAACCCCAATTTGTTATTGCACATTTGGATTCCCAAATAACTGATCACGGCTTGTCTGCGGCTAGACCGTGAACTACGCCCTATTGTAAGAGACAGAGTAGTGCAATTAGACTTCATTGTCAAGTTATGAATACAAAATACCTTTAAATTTTTTGGATTTTATAAAATGCTGTATTTTTGTACAAAAAAAGGCAAAAGACAGTAAAGCACGCGCTAAGCATCACTTCAAAGTCTATCCAAGAGCATTCTGTCAGATTTTTGTTCTATTAGTTAATGTCGTTTGTTACCTGCTCTTTTGACACTCCAGCATCTGGAGAATGGCAAAAATTAGACAAGTAATGGGACCAGAGCAATTTTATTAAAACCTTTTACGTTATGTGGGATCATTAATGATTTGACATCAAATTCAGCAATAGCCATTTTGAATCGTTCTGATTTATGAAAACTTATAACGTACAATTCAGATTTTTTGCATGAACAATTTTCAATATTTTAGAATAACTAAAAACACCTTTGAACTTGAAATTGTGTTGAGTAATGAAATTCGTTATTATAAAATCTATATTCTTCTTTTATTTTGGTACACGTTTTAAAGCTTAATTTATTCAAAATTATTCGATTTATATTTTGCTAACAATGACATGATAAGAACAAGAAAGAAATATTCTATTTTGTGAAGTGGTATTTTGATGGTTTGGCATTAAAATGAAATTTATATGAATTAAAATTAGTAGGTGAGTCACAAAAGTAAAATCGACATTGTGATATAACGACGAGAGGCAACCTACTTATAGTTTGAAGAACCCCCTGGAAAGTGTCGACTGGAAGAAATTCCCAGTCAAAGCTGTTAAATATTAGCTTATTTAATTAGTTATTGAGTCAACTCTATATTTATGTAGCCACAACCGATATTAGGTTTAACTGGTCTTAAATAGAAACCTATATAAATGTTCGAATAATTTCAAATCGGGAAGAAAATTAATAAAACAAATATTTAGTTAAATTTAACAATGATGCATATAATTCTTCGAAATTCGAACAATAAGAACAAACATGAAAGGATTAACGAAAATTAGAGCAGGAAAAATTAAAGCCGTCGAAAAAAACCAACCAATAAAAATGTGATCAAAAACAGCAGACACTAGTTAAAGCAGTTGAAAAAGAGATCAGAAGCAAAGGCGAGGTACGTAGTGACAGCAGAACCAATAAAGTGCACCGAAATCGTCAACCTAAATGACAAGGTCACTACCTGACGCTTAATTCAAAGTAGTTGAGCTACCACTGTGGCGCACCGCCATCAGTTTTTAGGCGCGGGAACATGTCGTTATAATGCGGTGCGGGAGGAAAAGTGGTGGGGGATGGGTAGAACATATAGGAAAGAATAGGTATGAGTATGTGTTTGAGTGTGTGTGATATTGTGATTTATATACAGGGCGTCCCAGAAGTCCCGGAACGGTCAAATATCTAGAAAAATTACTGTCAAGTCGGGGAAACAAAAAACACGTGACTAATATTTTTCGAAAATCTATTCAATGACACCAAACTCGACCCCCCTTTTCATTTTCAGGGGGTGGAAGGTGCAGGTGGGACGTGGTGCGGAAGCAAAAAAGTATCCATTTTACGAAAAGTTTTTCGATGCAACTATTATCTTATTTTGTGAGAGTTGGAGGACATTCTATTCTGTTATCGCAGTTGTCTGTTCATTTATCTTTTAACTTTCGTAAGAAACAGAGGTCCATTTGTTTAACTAACAATCTCTTCAGTAGTAAGTTACTAAAATGGGGGTTCGTATATGAAAATTAAAAGTTGCCGCCACCTCCACCCCCAGGGGTGAGGTGGTTCATTTTGTGTGTCGTCGGGTAGGGTTTCCAAAAATATTGGATACGTGCGTTTTTTCACATCGCAATCATGATAATTTCAGATTGTATTGGGATTCCTCCCTTTTTCAGTAAAAATTTTAATTTTCAAAATTTGAGAATTTTTTTTAAAAATTTGCAGAAACGTTTCAGACAAAAGTTACGTATTTTGATGCAAGGAATCCGAATCTGCAATAAAAAATGGGGTTCCTATTTGAAAATTTAAAGTTGCCCCCACCCCACCCCCAGGGGGTAGGGGTGGGGGTCGAGTTTAGTGTCATTGAATAGATTTTCGAAAAATATTTGTCACGTGTTTTTTGTTTCCCTGTATATTTCTTGTAACGTTGGTTAGGCCTTACAAGGCCACGACCAACGCCCCTTCTCCGCCTCGTCAAGGTCCTAATCGTAATTAACACGCGAAATAAAACAGGATACTCAAGAGTAAAGAGAACAGGGATAAAAGAGAGCTTTCAATCCGGATCACCAGCCACATCAAGGTGGCAGAGGTACGCAACTGAGGTAAGTTATGGGGCGCTTGACGAAGTGAAGCGGGATGACGGTCCTGTGGCGTTACATAACTTCAAACCGCAAGGTCCGGGGATTAATCCCAGGAAGGTCTCTCGCCGAGGATAGTGTTTGTAGTTTACCATTTTCCGACACAGAAGAGGCAATACAAAGGAACTGGCCATGCTGATACCGTGGTCTTCGATGGTGGCACTGCTGGAGGAGCCAAAGAGCCAAGGTGTAGGTGGTACAAAAGAAAGTTCGAGCTGGGTGATTCCCGAGGCGGGGCAGGCTGATGATGGGCACTCGCGATGATCCGACCGATCGAATTTTAGATATTTCTAGACGTAGTGCGCCAAAGTAGTATATCGAGGTAGACAACGCGATGTTTTTAACCAACTTGCTCGTAACGTGCAAAGAATTCGAGTGAGGCAATAAGCAATTGTCCTTTTGTTGAATATACTGATCCTGATCTCGTCACCATTGTTGAACGATGCGCGTGAACTTCGTAAGGAGCAATGGATTCGTAAAAAATTACGGTCGATTGAATTCACATGACATCCTCCATGACTTTTAATTTCATTCTTTCTCTTGAACTGCAATTTTAAACTATATGTGCACGTTTTAATACTTTCAATGACTTACGTTTACTGCTTGAATTATGTCGTTTTCATAGCTCTTTCCATTCTTCGAAATTAACACAATGCCCATTTGGAATAGTTTTCACCTGCAAACGGATTGTAATCGTTTCATCTCTGAAATTCACAAAATCGTTATCTTGATTTACTAGAAGAATTTGAAAATGATCAATGGTACATACGGCGATCGGCAAGTAAATGACAGGGTTCGGTGTTTCCGTAATTTTATATCCTGCCGGAACGCTAAAAAAATTCGCAAATCGTATGCACCAGACGCATTTTTATGTATAAACCGTTTGTTATGTTTCATATGATTATAGTAACATTGAATTTGAGTATATACTTGTGGAAATCATTCATTCTTTGTATTGGCCTTTACAATACACGGTGTGAAACCTAGCAGACGATCCATCGAATCTGAAGGCTTAAAATTTATATCTTCATCACATTGAATATAAAATCTGAGTATATCATGTATAGCGATTACTTTCTCAGCAACGTGAAATTTCTCAGAATTTTCATCAATGTTGGGTATCGTATTTAATTTCAATAGTTGCATTTAACCATGAGCGAATTTTTTCTTAGGTGCAAGCTTGATCGACAAAAAGTAATAGATATGGATGACTGAACTTTTTCCATTCTCAGTGAATGTAAAAGTGTCTATTGCGAGATTTTATCGTGAACTGTCGTCTATTGCGATGTGTTAGTTCATATAAAAATTGAGGCACAAGTATCTACAACGAATAAGTTATAATCTTAGAATCTTTCGTAATTGTTGAGTATCCTGCTTCCACTAATGAAATATTTGATGAGCTTGTAGCTTTTAGTTGCCAAACGTTTAAAAATACGCGATATTGGTGCCACTTTTTTTAACACATCCTAATTTCATCATTCAATCTAATTTCATCTCTTCATCGTCTTTGTCGCGTTGACCGTGTCCTGGCAAATTGTTGTGCACGAAAACACCATAGAAATAAGGTATTCTCATTATTTAGGCGTAATTAATCAGATCGTAATTCGTTAAAGCTCGTTGTGGAAGCTGCAAATTTAATTTTCTAAAATAAGTATGCCGAGTCCTTTCTATATGGTTTCATGTACAAACTCTCGCCTAAAGCGATAGCCTTCATCGTACATCCTCTGCAAAGCAAACGCGCTTACAGCTTTAGCGATCCTCTAGGCGCTTTTAGCAAACGCCAATTACATTAAAGCTAGGAAATAATGGTATCAAGAAAGGCAGCGTACCGTCCGACGCGGTGAGAAGTATTCGAGGAACACGAATATTTCTTTTGCAGCCGGCTTTTTTAATGACTATCCGGGATATTTTCAGAGCTGTCTTGATCATCTTTTCGGCTGTCACACATTTGTTTTAAATTTTCTTGAACTTCGAAAAATTACCACGCTGACATACCTAGATAGGTAAATAGTACCACAAAATATAAGAAATACATCGATGAAGACGATAACAACGATCACATGTACCATAATTTATTGTTCAAAAATGCCTATGGTGATCCCGATAAATGAAAAATTGTTTTACAACGGTAATTAACCACAAGATGAAAAGTCGTATCATGATTTTCGATCAAAGAAAGAAGAGGAAGAGCTTTTGTCAACACATCATTTAAGGAAGTTGATGACGGTATAATATAAAAGTATATTCAGAAGGAAAAATGCAAAGGCAAGCTCTTCTATACGACTTTCAGAGTGAAAAATTTGCAAAATGGTATGTTTATCGATGACAAACGATTCGACTATAGGACACTGTTTATTAATATTGTGGACAAATAGTCACAAAAAGGATTCGTATTCAGTGTAATCAAGGTTGGACGTTACAATTTGGAAAAATAAACGTTCGTGTTATCACTAATCGTTCACCGATTCGATTGCGGATAGTGATGCAGTATTGTTAAGAGGTTTAAAAGCTCCGTTCATCGCCACGATGAAATCAATAAAATGAAAAGAGAAGGAGTGAGAACGAATACAGATTTCATAAATACCAGAAAATTTTTCACCAGTCTCGTTTACTAATCAATAGATTAATTTTATAACAAAAAACAACAACACAAATAATGAGGACACTGGAAAATTATAATATTTATTATCAAATAAATTAATCAACTTATCGAGCACTGTTTTCAGTAACGGCATGGAGGGTATTGTACACAAATTGCATAAGCCAGCACGTCGGAATTTTCTACGTCGAAAGGCAGATATTCGTGATCCGGATGAGATATAACTAGCTGATCTATTGGATATGTCTCCGTACGCGTGTAAAAATTCTAGATACAAGTATCTTTAAACGATTATTGATATATTTTTAAAGAGCGCTTAGGTCTTACCAGTTAAAACAAAAAATAAATAAGTAAACAAAATAAGTAAAACATATGATATCGGCTATGCAAAAGGTTCTCTAGACAGCATATAGACGACTAAAACACTTGCATGTGGATTTGAGCAAACAATTTTACAAGTTTAGCCATTTGGAAGCATCGATTTGCAAACGATTTAATCGTACATTATTGAGCTTGATGTGAAAAAACTTTAGTTTTCCTGACATTTTCAAGTGGTTAGACATCATCAACGATCTGGTATAAAAGTACAATCGTATCATTCATCGAATTATCGCATGAAACTGGTAAATGTGAATTCGTCTAATGCTAAGCAGCTTTACAACCGTATCGTACCAAGACCGACGTTACAATGAAAAAAAATCAAATTCAATGTAGGTGACAAAGTGCGAATAAGCAAATTCAAACATTCGTTCGGAAAAGGGTTATACGCTAAATTGGATTACCGAAGTGTTCACCATTCATGCCGTAAATGAAATATCACCGATTACCATCACCGAATTTCAGGTAGGTCGTGAGCAAAGCTTCCTAACAAATTCTTTTCATTTATAATATTTATGAGTGTGATATTGTATTATGTTTTACGAATTTATTTCTTTTATAGGAGTTCTAAAAATTGCTGAGTTCTCAGTTCACTTCCTTCTCTAATCTTGCACAAGTTCAATCGCACACTTAACGTGTTCGCGAGTCTGAAATATAAAATATTGTTTGAGTAAATAAAATAGATTTAGTTCACTATATGTGATAATTACTGCGTTTATGAAAATATTTATATTAATATTAACATTTTCGATAACATCATTATGCAAATGAAGTTAATGGTCATGTTATTCAATTGAAAGAATCCAAAAATCATTTTATTTACAAAAGTCAGCATTAAAAATTAACAATGTGTCGTAATTCTGTTAAACATATTTCTACAGTGAATTTTGCTTTTATCATTATGTAATGGGTCTTCTTAGATTTATTGAACAGATATATTTCTTTAGAATTAGTAGAAATATATTTTTATAACGTAACAAAATTTCTCCGCACAAGTTTGTATTTTTTTGCTTTCTCTTCCAGGGTTTAAAACCATTTTTCTCAAGTTTTTCTAAAACTAGAATAACTTCGATATTAGATTATGAATAAATGATTTAAATAATTCTTACTTCAGAAAACGTCTTCATCGAAAGGTTTATTATTTTCCCAGCAGAAAGCTGTGGTGAGTGCTGTGAAATCTGAATTGTCATCATGAAATGCTGTTGTTCAAAAACCATCAAATTATACCATGCACTTCTAAAAAATGCACTAGCTATATTTTCATTCTGTCAAAAAAAAAAAAAGAAAAATTATGTAATATTGCATTAAGATATGTTTTTAGTAGTTAGTTTACAGGAATTTTTTTTCTTCTTTAAATGAGTACTAGAATTTTGTACTACACCTAATTGAACTTCTAATTCACTAAAAAAAGAAATTTCATAATTGAATTTTAATCATTGACTGTTCACTGGAAATCGAATCGTTATTTAAAAGATTGATTGATTTGACTTATAATACAATCATATGTTTATAATAAAAATACGAAAATTATGATTTCGTTGATAGCCAGAAGTTGTAATTTTCTGAAATATGTTTTGTGCATCTTATTTTTACAAAATTTTTTGATTCTTAAGGTAATTTGGTTTATTTTGTTTAATTTTTTTATCAAGTCCTTATAATAGGCAGATCCGAATAGAAAAAAGCTAATTTAAATTTCTGACCTTCCATTAACTTAGAAGATGTTTATTTTAATTGCACCAAAATGCATCATCAAAGGTATTAATGGTGACCCGACAAGCTATTATTATAATTTAATAAATATACATGAATGAAAATGAATATGACAATGAGACGCTAAGCAACCTTATATGCTCACGCTTGACTATGCCATCTTCATTTCTCGACTTATTTTAAGTACGGTTTAAGCAAAGACAGCTTATCGTGTCGATTAAAAGTTGACTTAGAAGCCAAAAAAATGAATGAGTAGATCACAAATCATATGATACGAAGCTTATTTCTTCTTTAATTTATTATACACTACGCGCAAAATCAATTAATTATACACTACGCGCAAAAAAGCCACCTAGCCGAGGACGAAATTGTATCCATAGCTGCATTTATAGACATTAAGAGAGCGTTTAATCGAACCACAAAAGAAGCCATAATATCCGCCTCATCTAGGCATGGAATACCACAGACCATATTTAGATGGATAGTGAGCATAATAGAGGGAAGGCGGATATACAGTGAGTAGAAAGGCGAGAAATTCGAGAGAACAATCAACGAGGGGTGCCCACAAGGGAGTGTCTTATCCTCCTTTTTATGGAACCTCGTAATAGACGAACTGATAGTTCAACAACAAGAAACCGAACACTGTTGGATATGCAGATGGCCTAAGATTAACAGTTAAAGTTCGTTATTAGGAAATGTTACCAGACCTTCTGATGGATGGTCTGAAGACTGTAGAGCAGTGGTGTAAAGGAAAATATCTAGAGGTCAATCCGACCGAGACAGACATTGTAATCTTCACAAGGAAATGTAAGATCAAACACTGCAATGAAGTTATTTTTTACGGAAATGAAGTACCGTATTCAGAAGGAGTTAAATACCTGGGAGTGTATATGGATAAGAAGCTACTGTGGGGGGAACACAAAGACAAAGCAAACAGACAAAGCAAAAAAGTGCTTCGACTGCTCATGCAATCGACGGCTCATGCCTATAATGCAGATTATAGGCAAAGACTAGAGATTGCAACCGAGAAAGATGCTGTGGCTGTATCGAACCATAGCGGTGCCTAAATTGACATACGCTTCTGTGGTATGGTGGTAGATCACTGAAAAGGAAATCCACAGGCAGCTCACAGGTTAATTTCTAACGGGTAATGAGGCAGACAAATGAAAACTGAACATGCAGAAATTGAGGGGAAGATGATTTTTACCCTCAATAACGATATTTAGCAAGATAGGACAAACAAGAGATACTTGTTTGGAAATTGGCATAAGGTAATAATACCGAGTAGACAACAAGGGCCCAAAGACGGGGAGGGGGGGGGAGTAGGGATACACTTTGTTCAGATACAACTTTAAGAACCTTAGCTACGAAAAATTCAACACAATCAGATAAATTTAAAAAATATGTTAGATCTACAACAAACATGATTTTTTCATATATTAATTATCAAAAAACTATTCGTTGTTAATGTCACATAAATTTGAAAATATAACCAATGGAAAGATAATTCAACATTACTACTAGAACTTCTTGAAAAAACTTCTGGCTCGGTATTACCTTGAAAGATACAAATAAGGAAAATAATAAGAATGAAAATGAATGTGCACATTCGATGCGGGCATTAAATTGCTGTTTCATCGACGGTTGTGACGGTCAGTCTTCGTCGCACGGGAATCATGGAGCGACGCTCGCACAAAACGTGTCTCAACGATAACATGTGGTACGCTGTGTCTGATGAATCCGAGTTCGAAATGCACAGTTCTTTAATTTTTTTATCATAAAAACTCCTCTGAAGACGTTTTATGTTCCATGACATCTTATATTTCAACAAAGCAAACCCTTATCTAATTAACATATACATCTATGTTTATACTGAAGAAATTGAGAGACATGACGTGTTTTATAAAATATGTAGAGCAAATTTTGAAGATGAAAAAATTCAAAAGATTGATTTGGCCGAGGTAACAATTATGGTTTAAAAACAGATCATATTTGGATCACTTCCAGCGCCACAATCATTTGATTCTATAGTTCTTATTTTTGAAATGTTTGTCTTTATAAAACTAAAGGTAATCAACTATATTTTATTTTAGTAGAAGAATGGAAGCAACTTGACGTGACAATTTCCCTGTCATGCCCTCTTCGCCGCGCTCTCCAATAAATATATATATAATTTTATACCGACTTTGAAAAACAATCATTTAATAAATTCAGGATCGTCATTTTTCTTTTTAATAAATTATCACTTATCGTAAAAGTTTTTGATTACGAGAAATTTGTACGGTATTATTATAGTAATCGTTTACATGAATCCGACATGTTTAGTCGTTTAGAAAAAACAACATAATATTTGGCAATTATCACTATGCATTGTAACAAACGCTTCCTCAAAGTTCTTATAAATATACGCGTTATAGAAAATACTCGTGTGCCATTCACGTTCTATCAGTAGTTTGAAGAGCAATTGATTGAAGCTTATATTGATGTATTCGGTTCTAACTTGAACTTATCTAAAATATGAATTATAATTATTATTGAAATAGTGATATTTGCTAGAAAATATTCAATACGAAATGATAAAAAATTGATAAATGTAATAAATGCAATATATATAATATTTGTTATCCATAAAATTAAAAAAATATAATATATGAATATTAAAGTCATATTTTGGATAAAAATGAAAATATACATCCGCTTAGATAAAATCAATATTCAGAAATATATTTTATGATTTATTAGAATACAGTTCATCGAATTTAACATTGTAATTAATTCATACTATAACGTGACATTATATGACACGTTACGAGGTACCCAAATCTTATTGAGGCTCAGGCTGAAATTGCTTTAAATTCTCCGTTTGACGAGAATTCATGAAATCTATTGACGGAAAATTTTCTTAAAAATTACAAATTCCAGTTGTAAGCAGCAAGTTATTCAGCCGAGAATACTTTATAAATTCGTGGAATTATATACGTGGAATTCAATTGAATATAATACTTATTGATGCTTAATTGAGTTCTGAATCATGTGAAAATCATATTGTCTTTGAAGTTATACCGTAGGAATGGAGAGGCAAAAAGACTAAACCTAAGATGAACATTACTTGTGTGGACGTCACTGAAGATTTTGGACATGGCACGCACGAGAAGCTTGTACCTAATACCTCCCTTGTCTCCAACACATTAGCACCAACTTTATCGTCATCAAGGAATTTCACTGAAATATGTCATATAGCTACCTCATTATATTTTGATAACAAACCGACGTAGCTTGTTCGATAGATGCCATCTGATCATGAGAATGAGATCATAAATTTAATCGAAGCTCGATGAACTCGAAGCTCGAAGTTAGCATTAGTTTGCAAAAGAGACATCATTCCTATCAAGCCCGAGCTAGAGGAATAAGTAAAATGGAAGTTTTCTAGAATTTTTTGAAGGTATATCAATTCTACTTTCGGAGAGAAATGAGTTGGTGAAGAAGATTTTATGATTTGTTATGGACGACAGGAGTAATAAAAAAAGTGTAATATTTTGGCGGTCATATTGAATTGAAATGCTCGTTGGTAAAATATAACCTTAATGAAGCATCTTTTTAATTATATAATTTGGCAAATGTCAATAAATAGTGATAGTTTAAACTGGTCATTAGATTGTACATAACCTGACTTGATTTCAGCAACTTTATTCTTGATTTATTTATTAGAGTAATAATTATTCCACGTATGATAGGCTGTAGTTTATTAAATATATTTATTTCTTATACTATTCCGATTTATTTTCTTAATTGAAGATATTTTTGTTATATGGGATGTATTGTCCTCATTTCTTGATACATGTGTGAGAACGATTTGCCCATATAAGCACGGGAATGAATCTGGGGTAAGATAATTATTAGGTAACCAATTTATCTATTCGTACCCTAAGTAAAAGTCAAAGGAATTTATATCTCGCGCTGGTTTGTAATGATTTCAGTTTTAATTAAGCAAAAACATGTTGGTTATAATACATATATACAGGGTAGCCGATTTTTCTAACGACATCAAAATATTTCTAACAATACACACTAGATAAAAAACAAGTTGTAATGAAAGTTGATGGTTTTGACGGAGGCTATCTAAAAATACTTAATTTAACTCCTCAATTCCACCCCCAAAGGTGGGTAGAGGGTGATATAAGAATCTTGAATGAGAACTATTTTTTATTGCAGATTCGGATTCTTAATAACGACTCTATTTGTCTTTATTTTGGTTGCCGCTTGTTTGCTACTTTGAGCCGTCGACGAGATTTCCTCGATCACAGGGCCTAACTGTGGACCGGACTCAGCGGGTATTGGCGCATGCGCGATGAGTGATTTCAACGCGTAGCAACCACTTTTTGTGACAGTGTGAAAGCACATCACAAGGTATATTAATATAATACAATATTTACATTTTTAAAAAAGACTAATTGAGCGTTGAAATATGAGCACTGGAAAATTGGGCGCAAAGTAAAATGAAGCATGAATAAAAATTTTTTTTTGTATGTCTGCTTGAATTAACGTAACTGCATAAAAATTATAATTAAACTTTTAACGTACTAATTTCACAATTATTCATGGAACTTACGATATGTCACTAAAACTTCATTATAAAAAAATTGTATCCACTTTTTTATCAGGTTTTGTTCCAGTTTCAATTTCTTTTCTTTTTTTCAAATTTGCCTAATTCGGATAATATTCTTTTTCTTTATTAATAATCCAACAACTCATAATCACTTGTATCCAATCATCTGTAAATTTCATGACTGCAGAAAATTTTCCGAATCTTATTCTGACCTTTTTTGATTATTCGACTTTTTTAATCGAAACGATACTTTTATCACGGCAGTGTCAATATACTTCATTTATTATGTTTCATATCAACTGTCAAATTGAGCTGTCAAATTAATCAAATTTAACTGTTGTCAAACATTAAGTTGATGGTTATATTTCGTAAGTAAATTGTGATTCTATACGGAATATTATATAGAAATGAAATTTCAATGAATATGTAGCTGTCTGATAATTAAATCATTTTGTTGAGTATATTGAAAAAATTTTGTTTAAGTATATTTATGAAAAAACATACTAAACAGAAGGTAAAAATGATTAACTATCATCATATAGTGAATTTCATGTTTATTAACTATATAATGTGTATTTAGATATTACTATGTTCAAATAACTATAATTAGCGGTTTTAATATAATCATGCAGTTTTTTAAAACGATTAATTACATTAACTTTTACATTATTTGTACTAAAATTTTTTCATTAAGTTAAAATTAATTATGAACCATCACTGCAACATATATGTATTTTTTATGGTTTGGTATTAACGATTAATATATATTTAAATATCAAATAAAAAGGTATACATTTTATTTTTCTATCTTTTAGTAAAAATTATAAATTGTGATTAAAAAAACCAATGTTTTACTTGAGTGACCGATAGCGTCGTAGTTTGATTGAAAAAAGAAGATGCATTTGTGAACTAACGAAGAAACAAGAAACTAGCTATGAATACAATTGTTCTTATAAATATTAATTAAAAACTGTCCACTGCGTTTCGGAAAAATATCCCTCTTAAAATCAACCTACATAAATTTTAATTTAAAAATTATAAATTACGTCATTC
>JABFQD010002029.1:0-16341 GCA_022817045.1 Psix sp. ZL-2020 | reverse complement strand
ATACCACGAGGAATTATTGCTCTTCTAGAAAAAATCGAGCAAATTTGATAATGCTTCCTCAAATATCAATCGTGCCAAAAAAATTTGAAATGCATAGAAAAGATGGAAAAGAGCTACTAGAAAAAAAATGGCAAGAATGCGATTCACTTTCAGGTAACTAACTTTTATGATTTTAATAAGTGATTGAATTCTGTTTATAATGACATTATTGAAGTTATAAGAGATGAATTTATTTTTTTTCCCATTCATTATCTTTGGGTTTAAATCGACTTGATTAAAAAGAATCTGTATAATTTGATTACACTTAGCTAATCACACTAATTTGCTCACAGATTAAATAATCACACTATTAAACTATATTTTTAAATATTATATATTTATTCATTTTACATATTAGAACTAACATTTGATACGTAATGCAAAAATAGAATGCGAACAAAAATCCCTTTAATGGAGATTTTTTGACGAATTATAGCATTCAAGGCTGACACAACCATTTTGCAAGGCTGATCAATGCTCATTACATTTCAATATAAATGTTTCGAGATACTTTAAGAAAATAAAAGACAATTGAATATTTGCTATGACGGATAATTGTTGGTCGTAAAGACAGTAAAAAAATGTATTGAGTGTAGAGTGTTTTAATTACGTTTTGCAAACATATGATTGCCAAGATGTACGCATTTTCTTCTAGGACATCGCTCACGATTCCTGACGCAAAGTTAGACTGGTTTGAGTTCACTTGCATGCTTATTCGTTTTCTTCATAAATTTGTATATGAATAATTTATTGATGTAATATATTTATTATATATAATTTGCTTATACTATTATTATTATTGTTTTTAGTAAATTTCTTATCTCGTATTAATTTTTTTCTTCGATCCTATGACTGATTTATAATTGATCGTATTATATTTCACCTAGAAGAACCTAGAAATTTTACCTTCATCAGCATGCAGCCCTAGTGGTAAACAAAATCTCTTAAACGAGATTGAGAAACGTCGCCTCTATGCTCGCAATCTAATTGTATTTCACGCCTCTTCTTCGAGATCACTTCTACTGCTCTCGTTTATGCACCCTCAGATCACACATTTTTGAAGCTATTCAAAACAAAACGTCCCACCTACATAACAACCACGCACACTAACCATCGCAATATTATCATTCCTTTTTTGTGTGCCTGTAATTTCATACGTATCGTAAATTTACGAGATCGCATTACAAACGATGGCTCCGAAGAAGAAATTAAAGCTAGAGGAGTATAATTAGAAAATGTTAAGGTGTTTAAGAGAACTGACGAAAAATTCGGCATAAAGATCGAAAAGATCGAAGAAACAGTATAAAAAGAAATCTAAGAAAAGGAAACATCGGGATTTATCGTCGTTGTCGTCGTCTTTGAGTTCTCCTTTGTCAACATCATCTTCGTCGTTATCATCAGTACGCGGTGAGTTTAAAGATATTGCCGCGGTCTTAACTTGGGTGACTCTTGTTTTCGGATGAAGTCTTAACCTTAAATTTGCTTATCGCAAAAACAATGTTATTTGTTCTGTACATAAATGCGCAGACTCTAACCTACCGCAGTACTCAGGTCCTTACCTGTTAAATATATATTACAGAGATATAGAAGTTTTTTAACTTATCTATTATTTTTAGGTTATAATTTTAAAAAATTAGAATAAAATAATAATGAATATTTAAGTCTTATATTCCCCTTGTTGTGCTTGTTTTCCAGACTCAGATGAGCCTATTATATGTTCAGACGAACATGAGACTCTTAATGAAGGAAACAAGAAACCTAATCTATCGCACGAAGAACAAACTCAGTTGGACCAGGAAGTGCTTGAACCTACTGGAAAATGGCTGGATGATCAATAGAAGTTTGATGATCAATTTGACTAGGATATCGCGATAAGATGATTTGATATTTTAAAGCAAGGTTTACCGACTGAAATGAAAGTAGACTTAATAAAGAAATATCGAGTTCTGGAGAATTGTGCTTTGTCCGATTCACCAAAACTGAAAATTGAAATTCAGTCGGTTCTCAATGAGACCAATAAGGGACGAGATCATCGCATTCTAGAAAAGCAGAAAAAAATCGCAGCTGTCTTAGCAGCACTAGTTAAGATTACAACAGCGCTGTTAAGAGCCAAAGAAACACAACTTTTAAATTGGGTTATTAAAGTCGCAAAATTGATGGCGAATATTCAGAGGGACAAATCTGTGATTAAGCTCAAATTAATTATTGCGAACGTTAATCCTAGAGCCAGAGATGTTCTTGAGAGAAAAGAATGTGATGAATGGTTGTTCGGTAAGGATCTTCAAGGAAAGTTTGAATCAGCTAAGACTCAAAAAGCAGCTTCAAAAATGGTGAAGCCAAACTCTAAGTTGCCTTCGAATGGATCTAGCACTTCAAAAACCCAAATAGCCACGCCCAGGCACCATCAAATTAAGAAAACGTCTTAGGGATGGAATATTTATTAATCAAGGAGCTTAAAAAGTCCTAACCTTTCGATTACGAGATCAGTATTGTACCCCACGTGGTCCCATCAGCTGAGACAGTAAGTTTGGCTGGCCGTCTTAAACGTTTTGAAAGGAACTGGGAATTTTGACATCAGATCCGTTGATTCTATCATGGCTTATAGGTTACAGATTTCTTTTTCAATCCATTGGGAAACAAGAATTTGTGCCGGCAGAATCTCACTGGTCGAACCTAGACAAAATTGATATTCAAAATGTTGTTTCTTCATTATTAGCTGAAGGCGCTATCTGCCCGTGCAAACAGACAAAGAGTCTATTTACCATATCTTTTTATGGTTTCTAAAAACTGTGGTGGGTCTAAATTAATCTTAAATTTAAAGGAACTTTATTCGTTTGTTAAAACAAATCATTTTAAACTGGAAGATCATAAGATTGATGACAAAAATTGTTTTTTTTTTTGCCTCAATAGACCTCTTAGGTGCATATTATTTCATTTCGGTGCCGCCTGATGATTGGAATTTTCTGAGATTTTTTTTTAGGAGAGCTTTTTGAATTCATATGCTTACCGTTTGGGTTGAGTTAAGATTCCTATGTATTCACTAAGATTTTAAAATCTTAGTTAAGTCTTAGTTTTAAATTAAGGGGAGATGGACTTAAATCGGTAGTAAAACTTGATGATATACTAATTATGAGTAGTTTTAAAAAAGAATGTTCTCAGGATGTCGAGAAAACAGTGGAATTGTTAACATCTTTAGGCTTTTCAATTAATGATAAAAAGAGTCAGTTGTATCCTAAAAATAGCGTTTTTTATCTAGGTTTCATTTATTGTTCTACAGATAAGTCAATGGCTCTTACGGAATCTAAGATAGAGAAAATAAGAGATCAGATTTCAAAAATAGAATCGTTGAAGCAATGTTCCATTAGATCAATGGCTTAATTTATTGGTCTGTTAGTTTCGGCTTGTCTGGCAATCCCATATACATGACTATATACCAAGTTTTTTGAAAGAAAAAAGTTCTTGGCACTTCAACGAGAGAATGGCAATTATGATGCATAAATCATCCAGGAATAATTAAAAGAGGATTTGCGATGGCGGTGGTGCAATGTAGCTGAATATAAAAATCCTTTGAAAAATTCAGTTTCTAGTGAAGAAATTTTTTCGGACGAATCTCGATCTGGTTGGGGGATTTTTTTAATAGTCGCTCATCTCATGGTTTCTGGTCGGAAGAAAATTTGATTCACGGTATAAATTATTTGGAGCTTAGTGCGGCGTTCTATGGTTTGATATGTTCTGCTGATGAGGTCCATGATAGTCAAGTATTGCTCAGAATAGATAACATGGCTACCATCTCGTATGTGAATAAGATGGACAGTGTACAATTTTCTGAGCTAAGCAAGGATGCCGGAGATCTTTGGAAATGGTGTGAGAAGCGCATATGAGTAGTTGCTTCCTATGTCACTTCAAAAGAAAATGCTCAGGCTGATTTTGAATCGTGAAAATTAAGAAAGGAAACGGTGTACGAGTTATCAACGGAAAGTTTTTGTAGGATTGTAAACTTATTTAGTGAATTGGATATAGATATAGTTGCTAGTCAAATAAATAAAAAATGCCACAAATACGTCTCTTGATTGCCAGATCCAGACGCGGTTACAGTAGATGCGTTTACGGTTTCATTTCCCTATTTGTTCTATGCTTTTCAACCTTTCGCTATTTTAGTTCGAGTTTTTTAAGAGATTAAGATTGAGAAGTCTCGACGAATATTAGTTGTACATTACTGGCCAGCACCTAGTTTTCCCCTATTCAAATTTCTTTTACTACCTGAATTGACATTTTTGAATCTTAAGATAACTTGTTGCTTGTGTTTAATAAGGAACGACATCCTCCTCATGAAGTGAATATCAAAAGAGACCTTTGAATTAATTTTTTCGTCAATCAAACCTAGTTCATATAGTCAATATAGCGTAATATGGAAGAAATGGTGGGATTTTTTTCCAGAATAAGGGCTTTGATTTTTTTCCAGATTAAATAGAAACGATCTTAGAAGTTTTATTTTTTTTATTTAGTAATGGAGTGTCTTGCAGGTCCTTGAATTTAGCAAGATCTGCGCTTTCGATGCAATTAGGTTCGCATATTACAGAGAATCCTGAAATTAAACGATTCTTGAAAGGTTCATTTTACTTAAGACTGTCAGTCCCTAAATACGACAAAATTTGGTACTCGGATGAAGTTTTTAATTTCTTTTTAACATTGCCGAAGAATGAAGACTGTGATTTAAACACATTGTCAATTAAGTTAGTCACCTTATTAGCCCTAGTAAATGCGCAACCGTAGACTGCCGTTAGCTTTAATTAATATTAAACATGTCCAACCAATTATTACAAAATTTTATCTGAGATAAAATAGAGATTAGTATTCCAGATTCTATTAAGAATTCTGGCCCAAACAGAAAACAGCCAGTATTAATTTTTCATTTTTTTGTAAAAGCTCTACGTTTAATTTCTCATAACAATAATTACCAGCAGTAATTCGAACTCCGTTAACCACTTTGGTGCGGCCATTCCTTAAATATAATAATGTGATTTGGAATCAGTACAACACAACTGATATTGATTCTCTTGAAAGAATTCAACACAAATTTTTGAGACTATTAACTCCTAAAATTGGATACTGAACACCTAACTTCGATCATGAGTATTCTCAGCTACTGATTATCGTGAATCTTAATACCCTCGATAAGAAAAGAGTTACGTTTGACCTTAAATTTTTTATGCTATTTTAAATAAATCGATGTTATTTTTTTAACCGCATCAAATTCAGCAATCTGAAAAAAATAACGCAACGATCGCTCTCTTTAAAATATTCGTTTTGCAAACAAAATCTTCTTTTACCATCTTTTACCCTCTATCTTTCTAAGTGTAAATATCTTCAACTCATGAAGGTTTTGACTAAAGATCCATGTGTTAATTACATGACATTATCTCCTTTGTTGTAGTTTTTATCAGTATATTCTTGTTATTGTTACTTAACTTGATTCTGTTTAGTCCTTTAACTGAGTTGGTTTCTCAAATAATCCTTCTTTATCTTAATTTACCTTGTACTGCTTGTATTGTTTATATTATAGTATACTGTTTTTTTATTGAAATTGAACAGTTTTTTCATGAAGAATACATTGACTACATATTGAAATTAATTTAAATTTACAGACAACAACACAAAATTCGACAAACCTTCTAGTGACAGCGAGAGACACTGTAGCACTTTACATAAATGTTTTGAAAAGTTGGTATTGCTTCCTGAAATAACAGTCATGCAGAAAAAATTACAAGTGTATGCAAAAGACGATACAAAATTGCTGAAAGAAACATTGCGAGACTCCGATTCAGTCGAAGGTAAACGTATTTGGATTATTTCTTCAATTTATTACATTCGAATAAAACATGATTATCAAACTTATAAGTAAGAAATTTAATACTCTCTGAAACACCGCTTCGTCAGGCTTTAATTGTTCAAGTCACTTACTTGAATAAACGATTATCCATGAGTTATAAAAATACAATATGTAGTTTTTTTATAAATTTATTGATGTTTTCATCGATTATTTTCACTTTCATATGATGTCGTTCATATTCTTTGTTTTTCGTATTCGCTTTATTCGCTGTATTATAATTACCAAAACCTAGATCAGTAGGACAGTTTGCGCAATCTAACGTAATTTATTAATTAAGAAATAAGTAAACAAAAACTGCATTGAGTCAATTTATTACTATGACTTCAGCTTTAAAAGGATTTGTTTTTTATAATACCGTACAGTATTATCAAGAGAAGGTTCATTCATTAGAATAAAACTGGTAGAATTAGCTAATAGTGATAATTAACTTACGTTGAGAATGATGGACAGCCTGTAAAAATGTCACGATGCTATGAATGATATACATATATCACACTGCGCGTAAAAAAGCCACTTAGCCGGGGTCGAAATTCTGATATTAAATATTTTTCTCCGTACACTAAATGTTACCATTTTTTGATAATTTTTTTCATGACATTTTGAAAGAGGAGATCTTAAGCAAAAATAACCGTTTTCAATCAAAATTACGGAAGATATGGACGATTGAAAAATGGCAAAATTTCGGCCTCGGCTAGATGGCTTTTTTTATTTATCTGATTTATCCTGATAAAGTTTTTTCAAAAATTCATGATTCATTACGATTGCATTTATATTATATGTCAAACGACATTGCGATTGGAGTTATATTAAGGTAAATGGTTCATACATATATAGGTCAAATGTTTAACAAATTTATTTTTAGGAAATCATAGTATTCCAATTTTGTGAAATTATTTTCTAGACGCTAATATAGCTTTGATTTCCTGTATTTGATATATATTTGCATTCACTTTCAATTTGCAGATAACAAAAAACTGCTAAAAAAGTTTTACAATGACAATGAAAAGAACTATACATCCCAAAACAATTTTGCAAACTCCAGGGTAGTATACCCTGAAAAAAATACCGTGCAAAAAAAAGAAAAAATGCATAGTAAAGATGTTATAAAGGTGCAAGAAAAAAAATCGCAAGATCACGATTCACGAGAAGGTAAACGTATCGTAATAATTACATTTTTTTCTTTAGGATCTGGTAACACAACTAATACAATGGAGGAAATGAGTGAGAGTGAGTTATGAAATATGTTATATAAGTGTGACTTAATTTATTTTTTAGTCAATTTTATTTCCTTTGATAACTTGATACAATTTGTTTCTATATATGTAGTTACTTGTGCAATGTAGTTATTTAATACGATGATTAATGAGTCGGAAGCATCAATCAAAATTTATTCAGCACATTTAGACTTAACTTTATCCCTTGGTTTATTAGAGTTTTCGTTCTTTAGCACTTGAAAAGCTGAATCCTGCCTACAAGGCAGCAGTTGCTGCAGTTGGAGCGCTTATCGAAGAGTTGCGCAGTAGCGCTCCGTAATGATGATTTTCTAAGCTAACGGCGTTTTTATTAAGATAATAAAATCGAGCAACTATATTTTTTCGGTAGTGGTCTTCACCACCACAATGATAATAATAATAACAACAATAACAATAGTAAAAATATAGTACGGATATGAATACATTCATAATTATATCCATAATTTGAATACATTGAATACATCACTCAAGCTAAATTTTAATAGTTCTCCGAAATGTAATAGTTGTAAATTTAGCATGTTTAGTATTTGATGTTATTTTTTTTGTTTAACATATTGCCTCCAAGTGGTTATTTTAAAAAAAATTATGTTTTTAATAAAATAAAAGTTCATATCATTAAAAATAAGTGCACCATTATGTATCATCTGATATTTACTATATAATATTAATTAAAAATCATTCGTTTCGCTTTTTAAATGAACCTTAATATAATTTAATATTATTTAACATAAAGTAATTCAAATTATTTGAAAAACTAACTTTGTAAAGCGAATAAATTATTGTATAATCTAGTAAGAAACTAAATAATCCTAACTCATTTATATGTTAACGTATTTCTCATATTAGTCTTTATCTTTAGGTGATTCAAGTGGCGGTGCTGAAAATTATGATGACAATAATGGAAATGAAAACATAAAGTTTTCTTCAGATAAAAAGGTAGGAATTTTATATACAGGAGTCATTAATAGATTCCTTGTAAAATACATTCAATTATATAGGAAATATTATTTTATACACTCATACACATACACTACTGAAATATCATACAGCACAAGTATTTTCAATGTTTAATATGTTACGCATGTGCATATAAAACATACTTAATTTTGTAATCTCATCATGTCTATAATTTTCAATAATATATCTTTTTGTTTTCAATAGTACGAAATTAAGCGAGGATCAAGAATTTTCATCACGAAATTTGATCATAATGTGACTTTAAAAGCACTTCGTAGAGATGCAGCATCGCTTACGCGACAGCTGCTGCATATGCTAGTTCCTCTCGAAATTTTAAAAAAATCAACTGCTAGAGGCAAACACAATACTGAAGGTTTAAAACCGTGTCAATTAGATGCTATTCAAAGTAAGTATTATGTTACTTTTGACTCTTTTGTTTTATCGTTCTCAAAAGATTATATTTATATAGTACTCTGAACCATGCTCGACTAACCATTTTCGTAGATACGTATTCGCAAAATAGATTGAAGTACTTCGAATGTAAGAATTTATACTATAAAAGTATAATATAATCACTAAAAAATATCAATGTGATTATTATGACTTTAAATAGATTTTGAATAATTCATTCAAATAGAAAAATTTTAAATTTCGAAAAACGTAAAAAATTTTCTCCTTTATATTTATAACACTTTTTCACATTATGAATCCATGACAATAAAAGAATAATATATAAGATTTTAATTTAAATCCGTAGGTTATGTAATGGAATTTGGTAAAATTAAAGAAACTTTGTGGAAAAAGAAAAGGAGACAAAAGATGAAACCAAAAGTGTTAAATAAAACATTCATAAATCGTGTAATCAATCTGCACCTAAGTGAATTGAGGAAACCTTCGATCCAGAGAAAAAAAGCGACCAAAGATGTCAAAAGTAAAAGAAAACGACCGCTGAACAAAAGCGAAACTTCTAGTGATAACAAGCCAACGACAAGAAGTAAACGTAAAAAAAGTAATTAAGGCCAAAAGATAAAATAGAAATAAATATAATGTCTTCGAAAAAAATTAAAAACAGAATTTTTTTATGCAGTATTTACACATTTTTTAAGGAAAATGTGTTTTATTTTTTAACTATTGGGATGGATTAGCATCAATATCGATGTATAATTTATACAGTAAAAGGTACAGGTAGTAGAGGTATATAACTACTTACTCATATAATGGTGAAGTTATAATGATGGATTAAGAAAGAAAGTCACTTATCAAAGTTGATCATTTTAATTTAAAATGTATAAAATATATTAAATTGAAATCAGTTTAGAAAAATTCCAATCGATTAAGATTTTTCACATCATTAGACAAATTCTTGAACTACCATAAGGATTTCAGACGTAAAATACAAGTGGAGCAAGCTTATGAAAAATTGTCATATATGTTAATACTGGCTTACTTAACAATAAGAAAATAATTTTATCGATGTAAACTAGAGGCCTCAAAAAAGAGTAACAGCAAGCCTCTTTTTAAAACTCATACACATGAAATATGTTCGAAACTCCGATTGAGCTGAAAGCGAATAAAATGAGCTTACTGGAGTACCTGTAATAAAAAATAATAAAAACTTAAATATAGAAAAAGTGAAACGACAATTTTTTTGTTAATATCTGATTTTCCAATATTATATCCACCCTCAAAGATTATATTTTTTATTTCAAAAGCATTGGTTGTCATATTAGTCCAATCTTTTTCACTTCACACGTAAGATTAAAAAATTTTAATCTTACGTTGTCACCGATTAAATTTAGACTAAAATTTCTTTACAATACGCTGGTGTAACAGCTTACTATCAGCACAAAAGTTGTAGTGGTGGGTACTTTTTGCACTAGAATTATGATCAATTTTAGTCTTAATATCAATTAAAAACCCAATTTGTTCCATAGTTTCCTCAGTAATTACAATTAATAGTAAATCAAATTGTAACGTTAAAGTTATATAAACAAAGTAAAATTTATTCCCTGATTAAGTTATCTATTGATTTATACACGTTTTCTTAAAAATTGGATTTTACTAGAAATAAAATCAGTGAATGGATGTAAAGATGTACGACTGTTTAAAACGACGAAAGTTTTTCAAGTATTAACCATCAATTCTTCGGTGCACAAAACTGTGCATTATCATTGTCATACAGTCAATCATGTAACAGGGGGTTACATTTTTCATACAGCAAATTCAATTTGCGATTAGAAGCAAGTTTTAATGTAGCAGTTTTATATCATTATATTTCAAAGTATGATGTAAATTTTATTATAAAAGATATTTCACATACTAGAAAAATCTATTAACTTTGATAAATTAAACAAAAAAATTAGCTTATCATTCAAACACCGATCAATTGTTGACTTTTTTATCTTTTTTTCGTTGTGAGGTTTGATCTTTTATGATTGTATCACAAAATCAAAAAGTTTAAATAAATTTAAATTACCAGTGCATGGATTTTTTTATACTTAATTGAATTATTTCAACAATAGAAAGAATAATTATAAACACACGAAGTAACTAAAAAACCCATTTAGCTGCGGGTAAAATCTTGACAATCTTGGCAGCGAGTAAATCAGATGCATGGATGATGTAGTGTTTAGCATTTGATATCTAGGCCAAGTCGGTATTATTATATACGCGTGAAGTGTGGCCGCTACTATATATGAATTTTTTTTGAGTCAGTGAAATCCGAATTTTTATGGTCTTTGACGCCTACTGATTAATACACCTAATTATTTGCTGAGAACAAAAAAGATAAGACTATCTTTGATATATTATACAGCTAAAAGTATGTGTGGTAGTAACAGTTTTACTATGCTGCAGGACAGATTTCTAGGAATTTATTATCCGGTATCTCATGCTGCTATCCTATAGCACTAAATTGATTAAAACACCTAAGTTTATATTTTTTGTTAGATGAGTTGAAGCATAATATAAAAACAACAAATGTTTTTTAACAAATAATTGTTACGTATATTTAATAAAAATAAACGACTATAAATAAAATTTATGATATATGCGATAGATATCTTAAGTAATATGAAAATTATAAAAACATTTTTATAGTTTATGAGCATGAAATCTTGTATAATATCGATGATAATTAGTCATTTTTTGCAAGGTCTTATGGAAAACCGTCATGGGATACAACAAACAAGACAATAATACATAAAGCGATTATTAAAAGTTAGAGAAGACTATTTGAAAACCAAAGAATCAACATTGATAAATTATATGAATTTTGTAATGGTAATATGGTGAACATTCACTGTATAATCATGCGAAAAATTTATATTGATAAAGTTCGTGGAATGCCAACATCAAACGCAATTACTATGTCAAGCATCCATTCTTTTCACGAATTTGTTTGAAATGTATTGTCCAGGATGAAAATGTACTGCAAGCAACTTCGAAATAGTATTTGATATGACAAAATACAAAGGAATCACATTGTCAATTGTCAATATTCATTTAAAATTTAAATTTCAATCAATGTAAGAAAAGCCTAACAACGCATGTAGTTATTAAAATAATATAGGATATATACAATTAATCAAGCAAAATAAAACTCATTGTTCTCTAATTATAATAATTTTGTCTTATTTGTATTTGTTTTTCTTACGCGTTACTTTTTATATATAAAAACATATATCTTATAAAACTTTTCCGATTGTACTAAGTATTAAAAAAGACATACGGTATTCAAAGTTATAATGTAAATATAGCAAATAAAGAGCTTCATATATTATGAAAAATATTATAAATTAGTCTAGGACATTACATTTAAGAACCAAAAACGATTTGCACGTATAAATTTTATAATGACATTAAATTAAAATAAAATGGATTTCTCAAGTACTTAAAAGAGTATTTGTAAATTTGACTGATTATCATTTATCATGAATATTTGATCATGTTGCTTTAGCTCACTAACTATTTCTTTAATAATTTCCTTACATTTTTTACTGTCATTTATTGTAACTTGACTAGTTGTTTAGGTTTCACTTTTTTTATGCTTTTTTGATTAAACGCGACTTTATTAATAGCTAACATACTAAAAAGTATCCTGTATAGTGTATTGCAACGCTCGGTTTTTCAAGATATTTGCAAGTTACAAGATACTAACAAAAGAACTTAGAGTCTGTGCGAAACACAACGTAATTTGAAGGACTAATATGAATTTTATATTTAAAAATTTTCAACCAAAAATTTATTTATAACAATTTACAATTTTTTGTTAATAACTTTGTTAAATATAAAGCGCTGCTTCGGTTTCGATATTTTTAGCGAATTTATAAACCCGACAATTTCTGCTACCAGAAATGACGGCCGATCATTTAATTCAGTAATGACGGCAATTAAAATAATAGACGAAAGACAAAGACGTTTACAAACGTCAAAAAATAATTAGACACGAAATTCCGAAATTAGAATCAGCTGACGCGCTGATAATAGATAATAGATATTAGAAAATAAAAAGAGGAAATGCTCCAAATTACATTAAATTTTAATTCAGCCTACGACCTTGAGAAGCACCGATATCCGACCGGTGCAGCAAACAAGGACGGTTCAAACCAAAACAATCACGCTAGTCGCGTGAATTTAATTTAACATCAAAAGTTCAAATAATTAACGATCGTGGGCAGTCGTGTATCAAAGACACTTCAACTACGTGCAAATGTTACAAACCAAGGAGTTGCTCCCACGGCAGACGACACAAAATAAATAATTATAAATAATTAAATAAATTAAATTAACCTTTCCCCATTAAACGATAGGATAGGAACACCGGCCGCTGCGATACCCACGGTGGTGCAATAAAGGCGAGATCTCCGGTGAAGCTAGACAAATCTATAGCCTTGGAAAGTAAGAAAGGAAAGGTAAGCCACGGATGTGGAGGATAAAAGTGGGTCAAAAAAGGCCCTGAAATTGTCTACCCAGAGTGCCCCAATGATAATTTATAAAAAGCCACAGAAAGCTCGTAAATGGCTCATGTAGCCAAAATTGTTCACTTTGATTGAACAGCTGTCACTTCAGGACAGCAACGAAAAATACCTCCAGCGCGGCGGAGGCCAAACTTGGCTCTAATTTTGACAGCGGCTGTAGGCAAGTGCTCGAACTGAATATATCCATGATAAAAAATAAAAAATAAAAAAAATGGCTTCTCGGATCCCGAACAATGACTAACAAACTTTTTTGGTGTAATCTACGAGCTATTTATGCAAGTAGATGATTGTCAAATCGTAGAAGTTTTTTAATTTCTCCGAAAATACTTTTAAACAGTAATACTGTTGTGATATTTAGATTACAAAGCATATTTATGACATAAGGCAAATGAACCTAATTCTGAGTATTCGAAACCATAAAAAACATCATGTACAGAAGAAGATGCCTTAAAAAGTTTTTGCAAATAATGCATTGCCTGATCGTTTTTTATTATAGTTAATTCATTATTGTAAAGAACCCTTCACACTCCATTTGAGAATACAAATGTTTATATCGTCGTTTAGTTTTTTGAAATCTTGTACTAATCAACAATTCAAAACAAGAATGTTAATTCTGGTATTTTTCATAATGATAATTGTGAAACTGACTGAGGTTCTTGGTCAAAGAAACTCAAATGGCATTAAAGACATTAAAGTTACCATGTGTTCCGAAAGCTTTCGCTGCATTACTTACTTCATATTTAATGTGTTCTATCCAATATAATAATAATATCTTCATAGTCTCTAAGCAGACCCATTGCATAAACTCAAGCAAAAAGAGTTCAAAAATATTTATTTGTAAATTGATATTCATAAAATGTATAAAATCCTTATGGTGACCTTCACATCCTTGACTACGGAACGACTCATTTGTTTTTGGAGTACAATTCAAGCTATGAAAATTGTCCTATTATGATGAGTTACTTCCATGACATCACACCATTCACATTTTGACATCGATATCCTTGTACGTCTTTTTATGTCAGCCCGCTCAAGCATGTCACAAATAGAATATTTGATTTTTATTCTGAATTTGTTTTCTTATATTGTAAAGCCATTACGCAATGATGAATTAAATTTGAAAAATTATTCCACTTACGATTCTAATGGTGTCTTTGTTATTTTGCAGAAAATATTTACTAGAAATCGTTTTTACTCAATTTTTTAACATTATACTTAACATAGTATAAGCCAAAATTGTTTTAAACTATATCGGTACAACAAGGTTTCATTAATATTGAACATTAATTCTGAACAGTTTTTGTGTAAATAAGGAATAACTAATGATTTTAATCCTTGAATTATACCAAAGTACAGAAATTCTCCAGATACCCACGATTCAATCTTATATTTAACTAATGAAGTTTTTAAGAAAATATCTGCTGTTTTCGGAAAATTAGAAAAAAATGTTATCGCAATATTTTTAACGACTCCCAGGGATGAGCAAAATGGATGTTATTTTTTGACATCGATCGTCTTCATAGTTTTCTTCTTCTGCATTTTTTCTTGTTTCATTCCTGAAAAGTATACTTTTCTCATGATCAGAATCATAGTAATTGTAATCATTAAAATCTCTTTAGTTATTTCCTTTCGAGTTGTCTTCAACAACAAAATTTCGCAAATTTGATTCGAAATCACTGAATACAGCATTAGAGTCACTACTACTTATCATTTTAGTTGGGTCTCCAAACAATTTATTTATGGAAGAACTAGCCGCTGTTTCTTCTTTAAGATGAATTTAATGATTTATAAAGATATTAAATTTTATTTGAGATTAAAAAATATTTCTTTATACAATGTTCATAACATTGAAGAAATCGAATTAATGTTAAAAATTAATACGAATACGATAGAATGAAATGTAACATAATTAAATACGAATTTAAATTAAATATATGAAAATATACGTTAAGCCATTACTAGACTGGTTAGATAAATTATTATAAATAGTTTAGGTAAATTTGGAATTTTCAGTCATTTAATTAAATTCGTGATGTTTGTTTATAAGGTTTTTTTATTTAAACAGAAATAGTTAATACTTATTTTCATATACATGGTACACTGTTCATAAAATGTGTATTGTTTTATTTGATGTTCTTTAAAATGTGATGTTATTAATTTCATTAATCAATAATAATAAACTCGGAATCAAAAGCTAATTTATTTACTGTTTTACATCATACTTTTCTCATGCAATATTTGTTGTTTTCGAAACTTTTCGACACGTATCTCAATTTTTGTTTCATCACCTTCATTTAATTTTACCAATGAAAAATACGATAAAAATAAATATAAACTTCTTATATCCGATATTGTATTTACTTGCAAATACCAACATACGTTAGGAGAGCCTTTTATGATGATTCGAAACATCATAAAAGGCATTCACAACATTAGTAATTGGCGTTATCATCATAGCCGATTTTAAGGGAGAAAGCGATCGTCGAGTTCTTTTGGGCAGGTGTTGACGAAAAAAAAAGGAAACGAATGAACTTACTTATAAGAACAGAACAAAATATGTAATAAAAGTGAAAGGAAAGAGATTTCTTAGTAAAAAAAAAAAAAAAAACAAGAATACTATGAAAGAAACAGTAAAAAGAAACAAAAAAAAGAAAAGAAATGAGTCTTCCTTTCAAAAAAAAAAAAAATGAAAAACAAAGTAAAGAATTTCTGCTCGTCACAGGAGGAAACACTTGTTATTCACTAAAAAAAATAAAATAAACTGAATTTTTCGTTCCTTCGAAAAATAAATCGTTATCGGTGGGATCGATTTCTCGCAAAACTCCCGTTTATTTGATATGTTGCACAGGGTTCAATTATACTTAGTTCAATTGTTATTAAAGATTGTTCAACAATACCTGTTTTTATTAATATCTTTATCAAATCTGATATGAGAATCAGATTCCTAGCACTTAGTTTTATATGTTTGGATGCTTTGTTCGTTGCAATCAGCTTTAATTTAATTAATTTTTATCATTATTTAACTTTTGTTAATTAACTAATTTCCTCAGGTATGAATAACAATTTATATTAACTGAAGTGTAAATTCTCTTTGGCCCGTTGCCTACGACCTGTTTTTTGATTTCATTTTATTAAGTTGATTGTCAATTGTTGATAAATTGTTTATTAATTATTTAATGTCCTTGTGGTTTAATTTTGAGGTTGGTTAGGAATAGCGTCTCGT
>JABFQD010002028.1:0-16345 GCA_022817045.1 Psix sp. ZL-2020 | reverse complement strand
TTGAATAGTTTGCTTTTAAACAAATATTAATACTTTTATTATTTTATATTTTGAAAAATTCATATTCATAAATATTTTAAGTAATTAAAAATGTTATTTCCTTAAAATAAGTTTTATTTTGTTTTTTCAGACAAATATATAAATTTGCGTTGTATTTTAATATGACACATGTTAAAGACAATTTGCAATTAAATTAAACACAGTTAATTGAATATTCAATACACTGTTGAAGTCTATTACACATCAAAATTGTGTGATATTATAAATGTGGTTATTTTTTATTGTCCGTTTTTTAATTGTAACTCATTAATGTTTTACCAAAGTAATAAACAGAGCAATCAAATTGAAAAATTGTTGAAAAATGTACATACGATGTGGAAAAAAACGCATACTCCATATGTAGCGTCTGATATGGTAAATCAAAGTATTCTATTTTAGTTACGTAAATAATATGACTCATTAAACTAACCAATTTTATCATTTACAAATAAGCTTAATTTATTAAGTTAACGAAAGGTTAACTCAAAATAAATGAAAAATGAGTATTTTGCAATTCTAAAAAAGATACATAAAATTGTAAAGTTGAAAATTCACTTTTTCTCATACAATAATTCATCCTATGTTTGTCTTTTTTTAATATCGAAAAATGATAATTTTTTATAATGTTTAAAATTTAATATTTTTTTTCTTTTTAACTGAATTTGCATTTTCAATTTTGGTACACAAAAAATATTTGTTTTACAATGCAGCTAAATTTTTCTATTAAAAATTATACAATTTTTTTTTCTCGAATTTATCTTCGCATCAAAAAATCGTTCTTCGATTCATAAATTTGGGTACAAGGTAAATATTCAAATTTATCTTTCGTTATTTTCTCTGCTTTCCATTTCATTGCACACTCCAGGCATGATTCATTGAAAATCAATGAAAAACCTCGGGCTTTACGAAAAAGATAATTTTGCACACGATGCGGAACGATCTTGGGTAATCGTTTAGTCACGAAAGAAATTCGATTATTTGAATTACAAATGACATGAAATGTAAAATAATAATAAAATCGTACCAATTAGAAATGGTTGATTTTTAAATTCCCTTTGTTTATTCCGGGAAATGTTGTAGATTACCTTTAAATGCTGAAACTGTCGAGATAAGTTCAGCATTTCTTTTGTACTTCTGATGTTAATGGCCACAGCATCTTTCAAGTTTTCGTCAAATCTGACCGTAGCAGCGACGTTGAATACAATTGAGATTTCCTTTACAAGCATTCGTTTATCTGTACAAGACAGACCAAGTTCTGGCAATTTACAATCGCCTTCGACTGCAAAAACCTTGTGACGAAACTTTGGATCTTTTTGTTTAAGGGTGTCAAAGACCTGAAAAAAGTGAAATTTATCATATTTTGTTAATATTTCATTATTTAAATGTGTTAGAAAAATGTATGCTATCTATGATAAATATATGTAAAAGAATACTCACTATGTCATCGAATAAATTTTCCAATCGATTTTGTGAATTCTCACCCTTTTTTGGTCGGACTAAAACGTAGAGAGAATTAACATCAGGACAACTTCGGAGAAGTTTCTCGATAAGAAGTTTGCCCAGAAATCCAGTTCCACCTTAAATGTATAAATTAAAATTATACTCATTTTTCAATCCAAAGAAGAATTTGACTCAATTCAACGAAGAATTGAATTTATTCATTTTCTAATTTAAATACAATTTTCACAAATTTAGATAAATTAAATTAAAATTGACATTACCTGAAATGAAAACATTTTGACCAGCATAGAACTTTTGTATCGGTGTTAGTGCAGTGTCGTGGTTTATTTCTCTAGTCATTTCTAAAAGAAATAAATAAGTTAATAAAAATATTACATCAAAGAAATAATTAAGAATATATTTTATTGATTAATTTTAATTTCAGATAAAAATAACGCAAACTTTAGATATTACTAACTTTATAAGAATGATAAATATGATAAAACGGAAATTTTACTTTATTCTTTTTCTTCAATTTTAACACAAAAATGAATCTACCTAAGAAATCAAAATGAGATTGAGTAATATGTTTTTTCTTGATTAATCTTAACGATCATCACATAAAATAGATGTTACATGAATATTATCCTTTAAATGCAAATTATAATCAAATAATACAAAGTTGTATCACTTCTAAGTTATTATCGTAAGAAGGAAGTCCGAAACCGAACCTCCTTGGCCCCACCAATCACTTTCTCTGAGCAGTACCTCAGATTCAGATAACGCACATTATAATTTTGTTACTCGTTTGATGGTTGAATCCTTCTTCAATTAAAATATTTTCATTCATAATTAAATCTCCACATTTAAATCATTATTTTTTCATTTTGAAATCAATCTCTTCACTTTTTTTCTTCAAAAATTAAAATAAAAGATTCTCTGTTTTGATTGAAAATTGTCAGTAGTGATAAATTTGTTGTGATACTGTGGAATGTTAGACTAAAAATTAATGAATAAATAAAAGACTAATAAATAGTTTGTCTGAAAACCATAAACATTTTCAAATCACTCTGGAATTTACCCACAGTGACGATCAACTTTTTCCTACCTAAAATTAACATAAATATACTAGCTTCTCCAGACGCTCATAATATTTATATGAATAAATTGAGCCATAAAAACATTCCGATTTATGGCATACAATATTTAACGCAAAATCTCAAACGTTTAAACAGCTATTATTTTGTTGAAATGGCATTTTTATCGTTTCTTTCTAGCCCCCCAAAAAGTGCCAAATTTATATTTCACTGCTAAAGATTTTGCGTTAAAAATTTATACTTTCGAAGAGTTCGTTACTTATTTGACAAGGTATAAACGATTATGAACGAAAACAAAATTTAGACAGGAATCGAATTTAATCCGCTGTAAGGAAAGCTAACATTTTTTGTATATAAATTTACTTTTTTAATAGTCTGTACTATCTGTCAAATGTTAAATTTCATTGTGCTTCTTTTTTGAATAAAAATTCAAGGTAGGAACGATTAGTATAAAGTGATCGAAAACAACTATTTATTGTCACCAGGAGAGACATAATCTCTGTCAAAATTACGTAAAACTTAATTCAAGGGCGAAGTCAAACGTGACGCAAGCCCCATAAAATATCTTCGCAAAATAATAGAATATCAATCAAAACATCAAAATGATAAATTTCTTAAATAAAAAATTGTTTAACAAAAATCATTGGATGTAAAACAATAATTTTCCATTAACTTTTTATTTCAAAAATGTACAAAAATGATTAATTTTGAACATTTGATTTTCAGCGATAAATTTTAGCTGCATGAATCATAATTAAACATTAAAAATTTTAATTAAAATTTGATTTAAATTGAAAAAACATATTTTACAATTATTTGTATCGGAACAAATTAAATATTAATTATTTAGATAATTTATTAATTTTATAAATTGTTTAGGAATTAATTTATTTATTTTATAGTTTTGCTGCGTTTTTACATTCATATTTGTTTAAAAATTATAATAGAAACTGACTTACTAATCGGTCCCTTTTTCCCCCTTCTACTCCAGTTTATATTAATTTTGCTGTACTTTTGTCAAAATTAGGACTTAGTTATATTATTTTAAATTAAATAATACAAGGACGTTCGAAGTAACACATGCAATTCGATGACACAAAGTGCAACGCCGCAACTTGTTGATACGTCTCTTATAAACTAAGGTGCGCTGAGGTGCACCCCTTCCAACCGGCTACCATGCTGCAGATGCTTTCTGATCTATTTTATACACAAATATGAGAAATAAATATAAAGGAATATAAAAATGCTTGAATCAATCTGTAAATTAATTAAGAACCATCTTTATAAAACGGTCAATTAAAAAACTAAATTCAATCAAAAATAAAAAATAAAAAATTAAAAAAAATAAAAACCAAAAAAGTACCAAGATAAAAAAAATTAAAAATTAAAAAAAACATATTTTCAATCAAATTGTTTTAATAAAATAATTGTTAAATTTGGGCATAATTTTCAAGGTTTTTTTTGTACTCTTATCAATCTTTTTTTCTGCCTCGTTTGAATCTAATTTATATATTTCAAATAAGAATTCAATAGGAATGAGTATTTAAATAAGCAAAATAATTAATTTTCCGGTTTTTGACGTGCCAAAGACAAACATTTCCGAAACAAGAAAAACGTCCTCGAAGGCATTTGTATGATCCGCGTCTAACTGGGATGCAAGTCTTTGCACATTATGCCAAGTTGATCCATCCTAAGTGCACTTGGTCAAGATTAACAACCCGACAATATTCACGCGGGACGCATCTTGAATTTATTTCTTCTAGAATCACGTACAAGATTCTCAATTGTCTTTGTTCTCAGGAAAAACAAAGACTGAATCACTACTTGGAATTAGTTTTCGCAAAATTGAAGACACAACTTACAACTAACAAAAGTAGCAAAATTTCAAAATACACTTCGTTAACTGTAATTTTGAAATTTTGAAAATGAAAAATCAAAAGGTCCATGTTTCTCAGCTTTATTGAATACTTGCTCAAAGCAGTATGAACTTTTTGTTTTTACCTTTAATACACACTAACAGACGCGCACACATATACCATGTCTTGCAAGACTTTCGCTTTTCCGTCGCACTATTATATAAAGTGTTTAAAAGAAAATGTTAGGAAAGATACAGTAGTTGTCCTATTAACGATGTTGCACCAGAAAATTTCGAATAAAACTTTTTTATGCGCCGCATTGATGCAACCAGGAAAGCGTCGATTTCCTTTTTTAACTCGACATCTTTCAAAATTGAACTAAGTATGAATTAATATGTAAATCAATTCAAAACTCTTAGATCAAATCAGCGCATTACAAGAACGAATAAAATGAGTGTTACGTTATTTAAATCATCATTATATTATGCAACTCGAGATAATTTGAGTTTTATCATTCAGCCCTTGTTACATCTAAAGTATAGTGAATAAATGTGATTTTCAGTCGGAGGGAGAAAAAGACGCTAAATGCGAAAACTGTGTTTTATTTCAAAAAATGCATCATACATTGAAACAAAACATTTATATATGTAAATGCAAAAAATGTTGAGAGAAATTATATTAGAATCAACCAAATCTTTTCTCTCTTAGACTATACACGTTACAATAATTAGCGAAAAGTGTCGTAAAATTGCTTTGCACATTGTATATACATACATCTGCTAAAATGCTAAAAGAATCAAGATAAAACGAGGTAAAACTATGTACAATCTGCCGGTGACTCATCACTGCTTCTACGACTTTTTGGCGTCTGGCGACTGCGGTACGAGGCGTACTGTTATCATCGACAGGTCAAGCATTTTGCGCTGGTATTTCTTGTGAAACACCAGGGCAGCTGTCGGGGTCTTAAACACGATCGTAGCGCTGCCCTCGTTCATTTGAATACTCTATAACATTGGTAAAAAAAAGAGAAAAAGAACTTTGAATAATTGTTCAACGGATTTCGATTACATCAATTGAGATATGTATTGTTACTGTAATTGCCAAGATTTGTAGTAAATTTTACAATTTTAAACAAAAACAAGTTACAATACATTTTTTTTCATTTTTTGCTGCATTTTTACTACAATTATGGCAAAAAGTATCACATTCGTTTTGTTACAATTTGTAATAATTCAATGTTCGTGCAATTTGATTACAATTTTTACTATAAATGTTGGAGATATACAATGCGATTACAAGGATGAAGCAAAGACTGAAATTTGGTGCTTAAGGTAACTTGCTTGCTTTTATTGTAATGAAAAATTCGAACTTCTTGTTTTAATTATAAGCAATATATTTTCGATGAAATAATTATATAAGGAGAAGAAAAATATTCAATAATTATATACTGTCAATTTTTTCCTCGGGTGTAAATGATTAATATGATCTTCTTAAAATTCGAAAATAGAGAAATAATAAAAATGAAATAAAAATAAGCAGATTACCTTCCGAAGATTTTTTATTTTTACATGCAATATAGCTTGTTTCTCGTCTACAAAATGTCAAGATATAAATTAAATTCATGCTCTCAAAATACTGTTGCTAAAAAGCCAAAAGTTGCATGCATATTCTGTACACAAAAAGTGAAAATAAATAAATAAATAAATAAAAAATGTAAAAAATGTAAAAAATGTGTTATTACGGAAAGTATGGTATAATACAATACTTTTTTACCATTGGATATAGTTAGATAATACTAAAACCAAACTGTTAAATAATGTTTTAACAGTTCAAGCTTGAAGTTATTATTAAGATATAACTTAAATTTAATTTCAAAATGAGAATCAATGAAATCAAACAAGAAATAATGCAAGCTATCGACAATGAAAAGCAAATATTTATTGACAATTGATTGTGAAAAAACCGGATTGTGGTTCTTCAAAAGCTCAGTAACAAAAACTACGCAAGAGAGCGTAAAAATAATATCAAATATCTCATATACAAAATAGTGAATTATGAAAAGAAATGTTTGTACATGAAAAATCAACAAATATATAGTATCTCTATCTATAAAAAATTGTTAAAAAAAAACGTAAGATAGAGATTTGCATAACAATAGATTTTTGGTGTTGTACTAAATCGTTTCTACACATTTCGAGGAATCTCACGTAAAGATAGTCACCTCAATGCTGCCAATGTCTTGGCACATGCGCCTTATTTGCGCCTCGGTGGTGGTGGCGCTGAGGTTTTCCACAGTAACAACATTCGTCTTTACCGTATTGGCCACCTTTTGCACTACGATCCTCTGATTGTTGGCGCCTGCGCCAGTTTGAATTTTACGAACGCCTTTTGGTGCAACACGCTGTGCATTTTGTACAAAAACGCGTCGTTGAGGGGGCGCCTCTGTTGCCTCGAGAGCGCTTTTGTTATTTTCAACTATAGTTTTTATGGTGCGAATCACACGAGTCCCGGTTGATTTTTCTGTCGCCTAAAAACAAAGAAGTTTATTCAAATGAATCTAAAATACTTCGCAACAGATATTAATTTTTTTATCATACAACACTGAGTTACAACATAAATTATACTATGAGCATTTGGGTAATTGAAAATTAAATAATCAAAAATTGGAATGAAAAAAAAAGAATAAAAGTTATACCTACACATGAAGGGCCGATTTTTTGTGAAAATTATTGCATCGTAATTTAGCCAAACACAAATAAACATGTGATAGAAAGCAATCATAGATGAACAGATAATAGTTCATGCAAAAGAAAAAGCAACACTTTGAAAAATATATAATATTTATTGCGAGACATACAATGTAATCATGAGTATGATTTGTAAAAAGTTCTAAAAATACCATATTTGCACAAAAAATGCTCGTTCAGTGTAAAGACCAACAAATCATAATCATCGTTAATTACGCGAATGTAATTAACATAAAAAGAAGCCGAGAGAACAATAAACTCATAACATGTGTTTTGATTCATGCACAGTAGACTTCAAAATAAATAGAATTAATAAACTTAGAAAATGGCGAAAAATATCATCCTACAATAGTTTCAGGGAATAAATAATAACAAAGTCAAAAAATAAATAATGAACTTGCCTACTTTAAAAAACTAAAGGCACTATTTTACATTCACATTACGCACAAATGTAATTAGTTAATTGATTCACTTATGTTAATCTTTTTTTTTTTTTTTCAATTTTTAATATCGCACATTGTATTTTGCATCAACTCAATAAAACTTGAGCTATACCTCGGCAGATGGCATGCAAACTGTCCGTTCTCTGCCAGCGACTGTTCGCATTTTATTCATTACATTTTCTTTGGCTGTCGCTACGTTCTGCGTTTGCGCATTATCTGAAAACAAGTTAAATAAATGATAATGTTAACGATTTTTTATTCATTATCTGTAAATATTATTTTCAAACTACAAACCAGATGCGTTGGGATTTTTTCCACTTGTTTTTTCCATCGCAGCTATTTTTCGTCGGTTTTCCTTTTCGCGCAAAATTTTTTCACGCAGCCGTTTTTGTTCTTCCATCTTCTTACGATACTCTCGCATTTCTGGATCCTCATTATCATCCTCCTGTAAATTTAATAATCATTATTATATTATATATATTATACAAAAAATCATCAATATAATTTTTTATGTTTTACTTTTTGTTCATGTTCTATCCTTTTTTCTTCGTCAATAGATTTCTGTGTCTTCGGACGTTTCGGACTTAGATCATTAGTCTGAGTCTTTTCAATGTTATCTCCAGAGCGTTTAGGCAACGGTTTTTCGCGTTCTTGTAACCTATTATTGGGCGACCTCTGTACGTAGTTCTGTGAATTATTATTGCGCTGATTTTTTGGTGCTTCATTTCTCGGTCTCACTGGTTCTCTGTCTCGATAATTTTGATGAATCTTTTGATCCTGAAATTGAGAATTCACTTTAGTTTTTACATTTGCTCATAATTAAATTATTTATAGCTTTCATTCATTCCCAATTTATCGATATTTTATATGTTGTAATAAAACACTAATGTACTGAAAATTGTCATTTTACCTCTGAATAACTATCCCTATGATTTCGTTGACCGTCTGATCTATATTTACTCTCATAATCATTATAACTATTATCACGTGAAAATGGATCAGATTCATATGGCTTGGCAGTATTCTGTAGAGGTCTCTGCGGTTTATTTTCTTGCCATACATCTGAGAAATAAGAGTAAGGATCCTGAAATTGAAAAGTAAAAACATTGATTATACTATATACTATATCCTCATTTTATAATTAAACAAGTTCAACTAACATCACTTTTGGGTTGATTAAAGGTTTGCTGTGATTGGTTGTAGTTTTGGTAATTTGGGGATTGCTGCGGTTGTGCAAAACGTTCTTTCTGCACCTGCAGCAATGGAGTTTGTTGTGAATCCCACGGTGGTCGAGATCCTAAAATAATATGATTTATATAATAAAAATAGCCATGTTAATTAATGTTAATTAATGTTAAAAGAACTATCGAGTAAGTTATATATATATATATATATATATATATATATATAAAGATTAGGATTATGTAATATTCTAAATTAAAATTAATCAACTGTTTTTAACATGATCGAAAAGTTAGCAGAAAATATAAAAAGTAAGGTAAGAGCAGTGATTTTCAACCTAAAATGTAATGTAGAGGAAGATAATGGACAAAATGCATAAAAAGTCGTTGATTAACACATAAAGAACACAGAATTAAATAATTCTTCATGCAATTGAATTTGTCCCTAATATTAAAATAATAATGGAAAAATATTATATACTGATGATTATCTTAGACAATTTCTTAGCTTATAACACAAAATCTGTGATAGGGCAAACGAACGAACTACTTATATCTATTGTTTATATTGTTTATAACAAATCTAAGTGATTTCATCGTTTGTTCTGTGACATGTTTATTTTTATAAAAAAATAGATTTTAGAGGGGTTCTATGTGACAAGCGACTGCACTGCGCCATTCAGATACCTATAATTTTTGAAAATATAAAAATTATTTCATAAAACTTTGTAGAAATATTATTTAAATATTTAACAACAAATGTGTTAAATTGAATAATTTTGCCCTATCAATGATTTTTTGTTATAAGCGTTCATTTCGGAATCTAGATTGAATAAATAATAGTACACGAAACGCGAACATCTAATATCATGTAATATAAAAACGATGATAGGGTAAACGATCCATTTGCACAAATTTGTTTTTAATTATCTCAATAATGATTATAAAATATTACATTATATAATATTCAAATCTACAAAATTTATCACTAGCTGAATTGCGCAGTGCGCTCTTTTTATTGTATAAGCTAGGAATCTTGATAAAATAATCATCGGAACGTAATATTTTGTATTGTTATATTAATATTAAAGACATATTTAATTCAATTGTATAAATAATTATTACATTCTGTGTCTTTTGTGTGTTAATTATCGAGTTTTCATGCATTTTGTCTACTATTTGCCTCTAAATTTAATTCAGGTTGAGAACTACTGTTCTGACCTTACTTTTTCTCTTACTTAACTTTTCAATAATTTTAAATTGATTGTTGATTAATTTCAATTTATAATATTACATATTCCTAATCTTGACATATTAAAAAAATCCTTAGGTAAGATAATAAAAGTTTTGGTCATCGTTGATAAAACTGAACGTACCATCCACTGGCTGTTGGTTGCCCCTAAAGTGTGGGTTGAGGAGTATTTTGTGACCACGTCCACGTGGCAGTGCAACGGGAGGTTGCTGGAGCGGTCCAGATGGAATAACATTCTGTCCGAGGAATCCGCCGACAGGTGGCGCTTGTTCATTAAAAGGCGGCCTGTTGTCGAAAAGCGGAGAACATTGTTCCGGGGGAAAGCGGGGTTCATTGAATTGCGGGGGCGGCGGGGGTCTGTTGTCAGGCATACGATACGGCGGGTGAGGTCCGGGCGGAGGTCCTTGGTGCTGAACAAGAGGCGGTCCAACGTTGGGCGACATCAAAGGTCCCGGGTTTGAGTGCATGTGTGGCGGAGGCATTGATCTATTTGGTTCAGACATTATCGGATAAGGCCCAGGTTGCTGTTGCTGCTGAGGCGGTCCCATGAACAAAGGACCCGGATTCAGTGGATGGTTGAACGGTGGGGGACCTCGGGGCCCAAAGTCCATATGTGGCGCCATCTGTGGTGGCCTAGGTGGAGGCATTTGTTGTTGAGAATGATACTGGTTCATGATTGACGGATTCGGATTCTCCATAAAATGGTGCCCCGGAGGGGGTCCTGGAGGACCCGGGGGTCCAGGCATTACTCCGTTCTGCGGGGGGTACTGAGGGGGATAATTATGTGGAGGGCCAGCATTCATTTGTGGTCCATTCGGCGGATACATGATCGGCTGATTTGGGGGTCCCGCAAAACCAGGATCATGATCCATCAAAGGCGGCCGAAATTGGGGCTGGGGCTCCATCGGAGCATTACGTGGATTGTTAAATCTGAAAAAATTTATATTTAAATACATTTCTCAAATTTCAACTCGTCATTAATCCTCCTCCTTTATTCACTACTTTCACATTTACCTTCCTTGACCTTGATGTTGGTACCTAGGTCCGCCCCTGCTTATACCTCTCATTCCCCTACCCCTGCCACGTCCCCTAAAATTCTGTCGAGGTGGCTGCTCGTTAGTAACCACACTCTCAAGGCTGTCTGGTATCTCGCTGCCCACTTTCCCGGTGATGACCGTGCGCTCGCTCTGAAAGCGATCGCGCGTGTCTCTCTCCTCTTCGTCGTCGTCTTCCTCTTGGGTGCGCGCGTTGCGCTGTTGCTGAAGCTTCTGACGCAAATCCGCGACAGGCGCGGACTCGGCTTGACCGTCGCATTGCTTTCGCACTTTATCGCTACTTTTGTCGACGTTTTCCTCGTCAGCGTCTAAGTCATCGAGGGCATCCGTCACGCCCAAGTCCAGCACGTCGTCGATCTCTTCCTCGCCCTTATAGCTATTTTTCTGCTCGGAGAATCAAATTTCGAAAAAACAATAGTTATCAATTTCAACGCACACGATTTTGGAAATGTTTTGGATGCTTTAATCTCTAGTTTTGTTTTTTAATGTTTTTTGATTCTTGATTATAGATATTATTTACATTATAATTCATCTCTAAAACGCCTAGGGACTTCGCACGGTCAGGGTAGTTTTTAGTTACGCATTTCAAAATTTGAGTGATGTCAAGATTTGAGGAATCTAAGGTGATACGCAGTGTGGGAACTTGGACGCAACATCTGAGGAATTTCGTAGATTTACATAGTGGGAATTTAGTTTCTTTTTTAGTAATAAAGTAACCGAATCTTAGGGGGAAGGTAGCAAAAGTGTGTTCACGCTTCGATCACGCAATACTCCAACGGTGAATTACATCAAAGTAGCCAATTTTGCAAAATGGCCAGAAAATGTTGGGGCTTTTACGAATTTTGTCCGACATTTCGTTGACTTATAATTATTCATTTTTTGTCTCTGTTTTTTTTTTTTCTTCTTCCAACTCACCAAACGTTTTCAACAAACTTCCTTTATTTCGTCGATTTACAACTTCGTTTGATTGTTTGGCATTTATAAACTCTGTATTTTCAGGGGAAAATTTTGGAATCATTACAAGATAGGAATCACATTGTCTCATAACTTTTTACAATTGTTCGCTAATACTCCGTTCCTTCTTGATACTTTTTAGTACGCTTTTTGTTACACTCAGTTGTGTTACCGAGTTTCGTCTGAAAATGGCGCGCTTCTAAAAACATTCTAATGCGCTATACAAAGGAACATTTTTACAGAGGTTTGCATGAGAAAACAAAATATGAAAATGACTGATAAAAACTGAGCTTTGCGCAAAAAATAAGAATCATGAAATAAAACGGAAATGAAAATCGCTATCTTCAGACAAAACTCTTAATCATACAGACGCAGGCGCAATGTTATTATTCAAGGCTTCCACCAACTAAGTCGTTCATTGGTTCGTTTAAAAATAAACATTTCAAGTTTGAAATTGAGTTTGATGATTTTCATTTGTAAAGAAGGAATCAATCATTGTGTTCATATTTGAAAACTAACGCCTAATTATTAAACATTTTTGGCAGATACCTTGGAATATTTGTTGTACACCAAACTTATATTTATTCATTTTTTCTGGTTGTTTGACGATGACAAATGGTTGCAATTTGTGTAACACAACAATTTGGCATTGTTCTATTGTTGCATTTGAATATCAATTGTCAAATGTTCATTTACTTGTCTGCTTGTAAAAAATTATGACACTGAAAATATGGCGTAAAAAGTTGAATCCAACAATTGCGCGGTCGACAATTGTAGATTGTCAGATGGCGCTTGTTATACAAAGGCATCGGTTAAAATATTTGAAACTTGATCAAAAAGTGAGACACTAACTACATTGAATTTAAAACAAATATCGACTTTCCATAACCGAAACATTTTGACTGAATCTTAAATTCAACGGAAGCTTCATTCTGCTTTATAATCAATTCAATTAACGAGTGATTAATTGTTAAATTTGTGTACAAAATTAAAAGAAGTTGAGAAAATTCTTATAACATTAAAATATAATCTCAAAATGATCTCTCGACATTTACTGTACTGTCCTTTTAAATAACAATCTATAATAACGTCGAAGTAACAATTCTGTTGTAGCTCAAATAAAAAAATCAATATAATTCATGAAAACTAAGGTCACATTTTTAAATGATTTTTTATACAGATAAAAAACATGTAAAAACATTGTACCAAATACGTTTTGATCCGACTTCAAATATTAAGCGATTACAAAGCACACTTCCGGCACAAAATAATTATTCTACACATAAACTGAGTTGACATTACCAAGTCCTTGCAACATCTAACACAAAAAATAGAAATTGTTACCTAGTATTGTCATTATTTTCATGAGATTTGCACAATTTTTCTAATCAAATCAAAATCTTCTACACTTTACAAACCTACCGATCCTATAAAACATGTCACCAAGATTTCTCTAGTAATGAAAAATTCAAGTTGAAGCTTCTGATAAAAAATTATTGTCTTATAAATAAAAAATAAAAAAAAAGTGTCATCAACAAAAATATCAATGATATGACAAATACAAAAAGTCTAAAACAAAAATGTCGATGGAGAAAATAAGGTGTGATGTGGATTGAAAGAAAGATAGAAAGAGAGAGAAACTCGATGGTTACAGTCGGTTCGTTGACAAAAGCGGCCGTTGCCGCGTCACGAAAATTGTAGCACTTGTGCGCTCACCCTCTCGTAATCGTAATCGTCAGCTAAGAGTGCTTCTTCTTCGTCGTCGCGCAGGTCGTACACATCGTCGCCGAGGTCTTCGTCCAGCAAGGTGTCGTCACTAAAAAAGTAGCCAAAGTCTCATTAGACAACAACACTCAATGATGTCAATTTTTAAGCGTGCTTTTGGCACGAAACAATTGGTCGCTACCGAATTTATATATCATCACTTAATGCGCAGTTAAGGAAATTACAACTACAACCGATTTTGGAGCTATTTTTTGTCCATTTTTGGAGGACTTTTAATAAAAAAATCATACTCACTGGTTCGACATGGTTATCTGCGCCGAGTCGATCTTTCTGCGAACGCAGCGCCCTCTGACAAACGTTCTCGCGCGACCCTTTTGACGTTTTGTACGATCAAAAGTTCATATCTTTTTTATTCAAAGGACACTACGATTAGATTAATTTAACATAACCTTACTTTTTTAAGCGATAGCATTAAGTGTTAAAAATATAAAAAGAATGTCAAAGTGAACAAATTTAATTAGATTATGTGATTATATAATTTGTTTTTACTTCAACTGAAATTATAATACGTTGGTAGCAGTGATTGTATTGTCGGTGGATTGTATCCATGGTGGACGTAACAAGGTGACGCAATCTTAGCGATGCGCAGTGTGCGTTCCTAAATCTCGAAATGAGCGCGCTTCAGAAACAGATGAAATAAAAAATCATATGTAAAATGTATTTTTATTATTATATATTATTCATTTAAATCAAATAAAAATTAATGAAACAACAATACATGTGTAATTAAATTTAAACCATTACTATTAGGAATATATAAAAATATTGAGTTATTTTTTAAAAATTGATTTATTTTTAATTCTAAATAAATTATTATTTTACGTTTGGTTATTTTCTTAGTTTTTATTTTTTTACATTTGTTCAATTGTTAACTTAGATTGTTTTAAAATGAATTTAAATTTGTTTTATAATCAGAAAAATAATTTCAATTTTCAGCCAATAATACACACATTCTAAATACGCATTTTTGTTCAAACTTCCGAAGCTACAGCGACGCATGCGCAGGTTGTATTGTGTGCATTTAATTGAATTAACCTATCATGATCACCACGAGTCAAATTTATATCCTCCCCTCTCCTGATTTAAAAACATGTAAACTGTAAACATGTACAAACTAGTCACTTGTTGCCGAATGGGAATATCGTTGTGAGGAATTAGTTTCGTATTGAATTAATTAAGAACCACACTTAAATAGCCAGTAATTGTAAACAAGTGAAAATGTAAGTAATTTTTTGTGTTTATAAAGAGGACATAATATTTTTTTATTCTTAGTTATTATTTTTTAAACATTGTTCTAGGTCGCAAGGTTCTGTTGTTCTCGAGGGAGAGATGTAAGTATACTTTCTTTAATTTTATCGAAATTGTATTAAATATCATTTTCAAAGTAAACAATTATTTTACATTAATAGAGAATTATTTCATAATTCAAAGACTAATATATTTTATAAAATTAAAACTTCATTCTATTTATTACATTTTTTTTCTAGATATAACCCAGAGCAAATAAAAGAGTATGTATACTTTTAATCATTGGTATCATTAATATCATATATCATTGATCAGTTGGTATAAATATTAAATTCAAATAGTATCAAAAAATTGTTTATGTTTTTTTCGTTGTTTAATCTTCTGATTTTCAAATATTTGTAGTAAATCTCAATTCGCATCTAAATTAGTTTCATCTTTTAAGACAAAGGATGCCAGAATTTCGTCTTTACAGTTAAAATCTTTCAAATTTCGCGCTTCAAATTTGCCGGTTATTCTGACGTGATTCTGGAATATAACCTACTACATAGCAATCTAATATTTGGCATTTGTATACAGATATTTTGATATGGTGTTTTAAAATTATTCTGGCTAATCATATTTTTTACCATGTAAGGATAAATTGAACAAATATTGTGCTACGTTGTGATGCAATGCCTGACATGAAAAAAATAATTTTATTCGTGTCAATTAGTTTATTTCATTTATTCATATTTTTTGTACATAATAAATATAATATATTTCTTAAAATACTAGTTTGTTGCACAATTTAAATTGATAATTTTGTTCAAGGGAAACAATGACACAAACTTCAGATTCAGTCAGTGAATCCCAAAACGAAAACAACGAGGAAACTCATGAAGAGTAAGAAATAACACTTTTTTTAATAACTAACAAATTATTTCTATTGTCTAATGATTTTTCTTTTTATAGGGGTACACAACAAATAAATATTGAAGATATATCCGATTCTGACAATGCAAGTCAGTCCGAATCGGATGAAGAAAGTATACAGAAGCGGAGAAAACAGTAAATCTTATATTATTTTATATTCTTTTTTATTTTTTATTAAAATATATTTTGCTTATATATTTATTTTTAATGTAATTTTTATTTTAAATTTAGTTTCAGAGAGTTATTTGAGGAAGTTGTAAAAGAACATACAGAACGTGAGCAATATCTAAAGCGTAGCAAAAGGTATTGATTTATATTTTTTATATTAATTATTAT
>JABFQD010002027.1:0-16349 GCA_022817045.1 Psix sp. ZL-2020 | reverse complement strand
TTACGAGTTTTATAAAGTGAGTTTAATTTTATTATGACTGAATGTAGTTTAATCACAATAAAATACTTTTTATTTATTTTCAGTTGAGTTTCATTTTTTAATTAATTTTGAGTTTTCATTAATTTATTTTAGTGGAGTGAATGATTTGAATATGTGAATATATATGTTGCAAAATATACCACTTTTTTTACAATATCTATATGGTAGAGATTATTAAAAAAAATCTCCAACAAGACGATCAGGGTTAAATATGAACTTATCAAAATCCTTGCGAACCAACCGAAAGATAGGGACCATATGTTTGTAAGTGAAGCTATCTGTCGAAATTATTACACATCGTTCCATAGGATGATATTCGCAATCGACTGTAGAATTCAAAATATATTTCATCTTAAATCTATAATAATAGTTTGAAAATCGTTCCCTATGACAGTTCGATGATTTGCTTTGGATAATACATGAATATTTACTGTGACATATTTCTATTATTATAATAATAATACAAATGCTACAGTTTGTAAGTGTCAAACATTTTCGCAATATCTAATGATTATCTTGAATCGAAAAGTAAAGTAATTTAAACATCTACGTTAATATCAACCAACCGTATTGAAAAGTTTTCATCTAAACGATGGATTTACTAGTTTCACGATGAAATACTGTACAGTAATATTTCACTACTATATACTTACGTCTAAAAATACACATGCAAATTTTTTTGATATTTAAATGATATAAATATATTATTTATTATGTATAAATAGTTTAAATTAATTTGTGTAACAAAAATTAAGATAATTAAGAATTTATTCATGTATGAATGATATTTAAAAATTCAATCGTTAATATTATTTGATATATTCAAATATTAATGAAGTATAATTATTTTCATCCATACTTTAATTATCTTAACTTTATATGGTTATTTTTGTCAAATAAAAATCATCATTTCATTGGTTTTGTAAATTAAACTGTAATAAAACAATACATTTTTTCTTAGACGTTATATTCATAATATTATATATTTGAATGACGCAAGTTTTATAGATTATTTTAAAAATAATAATTTAAATTTTAAATCTATTTAAAAAAAATAGGTATCATCGAAAGTAAGTAGTTAAATATATCACTATTCGATTTTGAAAAGAAGAGAACGGAAAATTATGAGAGAAGTAGGAGTTAAAAACTCATACTTACCATATGTTGCATATGTGACTCATAACTGGAAAAATATATTCTCTGCTCTTATGTTTGCATGTAAACAATTTGAGCTGTGTTATAATCTAAGATACAAATTCATCAACACAAGCTTATTTCATTCTCATAGTAATAAGTTTTTGGTTTTAAATTTCCAATTCAGTGTTTGAATTTTCAAAAATTGTCACTATAACTATCTTTTTACAATTATAAATTCAATTTCAATTTTTTTATATTTATATTGTTTACGTAAATTTTTTTTTCATTCTTATTTGCCTGTTTTTTCACACTTAACTTAAGACATGTGAACAACGATACATGATGCAACAAGGGAGTAATCACTCTCATAACACGTATGTAACTCACAATATTTTTTGTGAAAGGTGTTTGAATTAAAATATAGATTTACTTCTGAAAAAAGCGAGCAGAGTTTAATTTCGTAATAGGGCGAATTTCGTTATTTAGCTCCCAAGAGAATGTTTTATTCCAGATGTAGTAAAAATTTACTTTACTCTCGAAATGGGCTCTAAGGAGTAAACTTCAGTTTCTGTACAGTTCCAAATAATAAAAACATTTTTGAATCATAGGCAACATGAGTCAGTTATTCCTCTAGTTGCAAAATTTATTATTTTTTGTCAATTTAATTGATACAATCTTTTATTGGTATCTTTTAAAAATTTTGTTTTTACAATTACATTTCGATTGATTAAATCATAACCAACATAACACGGTTGTTAAAATTGAATCATAAATGTCAATGTGCAAATAATATATTCATTTTTAAACCTTCGTTCATTATTTCTTTGAATGATAATTCCAAGTATTAAAAATATTTATCGAATAAACTTTGAATATTGCTTTGATTGAATTTGTAATGAATACATTGTGTCAAAACAATAAAATCATAGTAAAAATAAATATCAAAATAATAAACAATGCCTAATATACGTATATAGTTCCGTAGATATGTACTCTAACTATATTTGGCAATAATATTTATTTATCAAATTGATGTAGATAAAATTGAAAAATTATTTATTTATTTATATATATATCAAGATGCGCATAAAAGAGCAAACTTAAACTTCAAAAATACAAAACTCAAATTACACACAAATTCTAATGTAATGTACATGTACTAGGGTACATGTTCTCTACGTAATGTACCCGACTGTACCATTCATCGACGATGTGTTTTTATATGCGAAAGAAAAATTAAGCGCCAGCGATCGAGTCCTCATTAATATTAATATTTAGATCATAATTGCGTTTTTTAAAGATACTTTGATTGTATTTTTCAACAACGATTTTCAATTTTTTATCGTAAAAGTAAAGTTTTTTGAAAGTAGTGTACAGTAAATATTATTTTTATTTACACGTCACATATACATTGATGACATTGTAAATAATTATTAATAAATATTTATTCATATCTTGTACAAAAAAATAGAAAATATCACATCAATTTAAAAAATTTACGAACTTCTTTACAATTTTTTCATAAGATTTCACATATTTTTTCGATATTTGACATTATTCTAAAAAGAAATTTAGAAGACAAAGACTTTTATAAAACTTATAACTCTTAACTTTTAACTTTTTAAGTTCTAGTTCAAAGACTGAAATTATTATTCAAGCACTAGCCGAAAGACCGACACTTTGATAACTCGACGGGATTGAGGTTTAGTCAGACGAGAAAATGTAGCAATAATGAGCGTGTTCGCTACTTGAATGGGTGACCACTCTGACTAGGATTCTATGACTGTTCAACGTATTTTTCGCTGTCTAGAATTGTGAGAGGGAACCGGAGAAATATTCGGTTTCGACATCTGGGTTAACATTAGTTGACACAGATGTCGTGGTCGATTATCTTCATACACCGAAGTGATTCGAAAGTTGGTCTCTTAAGCATGTACAACATCTACACTGAAACATTTACAATTATCGTGTCAGTTGTAAATTATAGTAATTACAACTTACATATATACTAATGTGTAACTTAATACAGATAAGTAAACGCAAAAGTGATACGACAGTGATCTTGGTTACATTAAGTTGATTCCTGAATTACAACCAGAAATGTTATTTTTAAATCGTATTTAAATTTCATTTCTTAAATTAATATCCATCGACATAATGTTTCTCATGATATCCTCTTGAATTCATTTTCGACTTCTGTCTTCTTATCTTGCCTAGTCTCTAATTTCAGAGAAAACATAAACAAACAGACGTCCAAGATATCTTGTGAATTAAATCTCATTTTTGTGGTCAAAATTCATCGGCCTGTTTTTCGTACTGTCCCCTTTCCCCGAATTCCTCAAGTACGATGTTTTTGTTACGTGAAGAGTCCGCGTTGCACCGCAGAATTCTCGAGTGAACGTGATTAATGAGACACGAAACCGTATATATTCGCTTTAGCTACACACAAAGGCTTTTTAAAGAGGCGGCTACTATATTTCCCTTTTTGCGCAGTGCCCTATGAAAAAGGATACCGTCGTTAACTTGTCTTGCGCGAACAACGCTAATTACCGCGCTTATATTTACAAGAATGCAAAGAAATATGCATATACCGTTAATTACTATGTTCACACACTTGGTGCCATACGCAGATGGCCTTGATACTATGATATTTCATAAAATTTCATTCAATTGCTTTTATATGAAGAGAACAAAATTTGTCGATTAATGGCAGGATGAAAAGACAATGAGAGAACAAATATGGAAAGAAATAAAATATGAGTTGAAAAAAAATTGCCGAAAATCAGTCGAACAATTATCGTTGCGAAAAACGCATTTCGATTGAGCAAATGTTTTTGAACCAAATATCTCGACTGCGGTTGAATGTATGAACATTAATTCGTTTTACCTCGACTTCTCGTCTTTTTTTCGTCACACCAACCGAAAGGATAGCTTTTTATTCGTGATGCTCTTTCCCACAGCTTTCTGTAATCTTTTTGTTTCCAAACACGCGGACCAAATGTTTTTTCCTCTGTCGAGTCGAGGTCACTTTATTTGGTTTATGTTCATGAATATGCTATGTAGAAATGTGCAATAAAGTATCTATTCTCGCGAATAATGCAAACGCTGAACAAAAAATGGACTTTGCTCATCGTGTATCGTGCAAACTGCGTTTAATATAGATAAGTCAAATAGTGTCGAGAGAAAAAAATGATAATACTTCGCGATGCCATTAATTACAGTCTCAGCGCCATAATCCTTTGGAGTTGTTACATACTAATTCATGGATTTCAATACTAGAAACGAATCCTGCTGAGAGATATTTTAAAGAAGCTTTTGGGTACTGAATGCTTCCGCCCGCTATTTCACACTTGCCAATATTATCTCTGATCATAAATGTCATCGTCGGCAGTTAAATACGATCGATCTGCCGCAATCGCGCGCTTAAATCACGAAAACACGTCGAGTTTTAATCTCTACCTGATTCTGCCAATATGAAACGAACCGTTAAGTGACGTGCAGATAAGATCGCATGGTTTTATACTTGGCCATTGATCTTATGAAACTGTGCAAGAAACGTGTTATATGTTCGTTTCTAACTCCTTGCTTCATATTTCATTCACACCAGACAATTGGTGAAGCTTTGTATCTTACTAATCGATTTCGTTGAATTTATAGTCATGAATCGCGACCCAATAACAAAATAGCGGATGTGGGAAGATCTAGTTTTGCGGATCTTAAAGTAAAGGGTGAACTTGGTATGAATCTGATAGCGATTAAATTGCAGTTAATCTAAATCAAAATCATACATATCGATTTATGAATATCATTTCAATGATATATAACACATAAAAATGCATGTTATATTCCAGATAGAATCTGTTTATTTATATAATTATAAATAAATTAGATTTCTATTATAATAATGCCATAACTCAGTAGTAATTCGTAAATTATGTTTGCTTAAACGTGCATTGGATTCATTTGAGTTATATATGTTATCAAATGTAAACAATTGAAAATGCATCAAAAGAGTTATAAAGCAAATTAGAGTGTATTGCTCAAACCAATTTCGTAAATAAGAAAACAATAATACTATAATAAAATATTTTTATTATTTTTGAGGTTTGATGAACGTTATTGTGTGTTATTCCAGTATGAACGAAAAACATTCATACATCAAGTACTGAACTAAAAAAATGAATGAAAAATTATTCTCATTGAGTCGACTAAGCTAAGGTAATTTTTCAGTACTTTTACGTCGTATATTCAGAATGTGTGGTAATTGTACATTATGAAATATTGTTACAAAATGATAACTACTTTTTATTTATGAATTAAAATATTCATTCCAAATAATCGAATTTGATTTGTTATAATTTAATCAAAAAATTACTCTATTCAGCGATCAATTTATGCTAATTTCTATTTATTAATTCAACGGAACATTTTTGGCAAAGAAAATTTGTAGATGAGAACTTATCAAGATAACTAATAAAATTATTATTTCATCTTCTTTGAATGGAAACAACTCAAATCTTCCCATTACCGTGGTAATAAATATTGCTCTTTTTTGCGAAATTTGAATGATAATTTTTCACACACAAATTTTCTCGCAGCGTTTTATAATTTCATTTAGTATAGATCTATAATTATTTCTATGATTTTTTAAATTACTAGTTATAACTGGAATAAATATAAATTGTTTAAAACAAATTTGTACATCTTTTCAAGTCAATTTTTGCACGTCACTATCTCGTCCTAATAAAATAATAAACAAAAATTTACATTTCACTTTAAATGAAGCATATGCGGTTTGGAATTCAATTCATTTTTGACGTTATCTGAGTGGTTTATTTTCCATCAGTATATCAACTTACTTGAATAGATTTCGAATTCATTGTCATCGCATTTATAGTCTCCAAGATTATGATTCGAAAGCAATCAATTTATATGATTTACAACTCGTCCACTTGAAATGGAATGAACATCTTTATAATCTTACTTGATAATTTCATTCCAACAATGAAATTGCTGAACAGCATTTAACAACAGCACACAAATCATTTTTTTAATGAATTGCACAAAAATGATGATGCATCTAAGTTTGAAATAACATAATTATAAATTAACGTTGCCGTCAGTGCTGGAATATTTATCTTACTTTTAAACTTCAGACATTTGTTATTAATGTTCATTGAAATTCGTTATATACGCATTGTTATGTACATTAAATCTGAAGCGTTCTGTTCATCACGTTAAAAAACTAATTTGTTTTCTCACGTTCGTGAGGCCCTTTGAAAGATCTTCAAACTACGCCTCGACTTCTCTATTAGGTTACTGTAGTGATGTGAATGCAGGCGGCAAGAATCTCGCTGAAGTATCGCGATCATTAGTGACATTGAGTAATCGTCTCATTTGCTGGAGTGTTTCTTAAAACAACATCTACCAGCAAACGATCCAAGTGACGTACGTTTATCCATTAAACAATCTAAATTTATATTAATTGATTTTTCAACAAAAAGCTGATGAAAAAAAGAGCTTCCGTAAACTTTGCTAATAAAAACTTTGCGACTTAGTGAAGCCGTGTTAATTCGAAGATCCAGTTTTCTTGGAAGTTAATAACGCAAAGTCAAGCAGTCATCGATGAAACAGATTTATCCACAAAAAGATTAGCAAAAGGTCGTGAACAGGAGTGATCAAACTCGGCTACAAAGTGCAAGCAGACGCAACGAAACGTCACGTGGCCAAGCAGTTTCCGTCGGAGAATGATTAATTGGCAGAGATATCGTAATCCAACTGGGATTTCGACGTAGGTAAGCTTGCCAATGAAAGCCCGCACATGTATTATGCAGAATAAGTCAAGAAGTTGGCAAATCTCTGGTGACACTCGGCTTTGATTTGAACGTTCCTGTGGGAATCGCAGGCGGAACTAAAAACAGGCAATCGCATTGGTGAAAAACTTAGCCGATTGAAAAAGATGTTACCGAATCTATTTGCATAAGAGGGAAAAATTCAACGTGGCGACAGCGAATTTTGTGCTCACGTCAGACGAGTTTTCGTTGTAATTACGTCGTCGAGATAAAATATCGATACAAGTTAAGTTTTCCACACTGAAAAAATAATTAACGTTGAAACAGCGCAGAGCCGCGTTTCATAATTGAAATACAAATGAAACATCTTTGATAAGTTGAAATTGCACTTTGAAATTCTGTGTCCTTATGGCAGCGCATAAGGATACAGAATTGAAGATGCTGCGCATCAGATGACTTACTTGGACCGTGGTCGATTTGAATCGTGTCAACTTAATATTCAAGCGCGACGGCTCGGATATTCTGAGAACAGAAATTAGCATACATAACGGCTGAGCGGACAAAGTTTCGACTATTTTCAACGCTCCCGAGTGAGAAAAACCGCCCGTCATTCTCTTTGTGTCACGTACCTGGACAAAAATTTATTTTGGTTTTCCGTTTTGCCGATGAGTACGGAGTTAAATCAGAATTTAATGCCCCTTTTTCAACTTACTATTTCTGAACGAATAATCCAACGAATCGAAGATTCGTTTCGGGTTCCAAGTGAACTTTTATTCTTGCATTTTTTTTTTTACAACAACTTTTGAGTTAAACTTTTTTCAATGATTAACGCTTCGATTTCACAGGTTTTGATTGAGAAAAAACTATTTTGTAAAAGCAAAAACTTTGCGCATGAAAAGAAACAATACATTTTAAAAATTTTGCAAAGTTTAACGGAACACGTAATTAAACACTTTATACGTTCAATTCGAAAGTACCCAACAACTTCTCTAACTCTAATTCAAAACCTTAACAGCACTAGCGTGAACATTTCTGTCTCATCGAAAATTAAGAAACATCAAGTTGAAACAAAACGATGATGCTTTTGTTAGAAAATTCGTTTTTCGTTTTGAATCGCATTCCAAAATTTATTTAACACTTGAATATGATTGAACAGTTATGCGATATTAGTCGATAATGGCCATAAACTTTAATCGGGCTTCTTATTAGGTCATACAGCGCTCTCAATGGTCAAGAACATTCGAGAATGCTTGATATAACGTGCTTTCCAATGTTAACATGAAGTGTTCCTCCATCAATTTTACTGTTCGAAATAATATCCATAACATTAAATGTCATTTCGTAGTACAAAAATACTATAATGTTATAGTTAAATATGAATCAAATAAAGAGAAATTTATAAAATACACAGGATGAACATCATTTAACGTGGGAAATTTACACATATGTGTAGTTATGAACCACATATCTAACACACCATGCCACATGAATATCTCATATATCCTATAAATATAATTTGTAAAATACGTATGTAGTATAGATGCAGTGACATACAAATAGAAGAAATGGTTTATTTTATTATTCAATTAATTCAAATGCTTGACTAAAATTTTATCTCAGTAAAAAGTACCAATATATGATATTATTCTGATATATGATATTATTATCAATTTGAAATACTGTTATCTTTCATTAGCATAAACAACAAAAATATTACTATCTCGTTTAAAGCTAAGAATATAATCAAACATAAAAAAAAGATTTTCTTACTCATATAGTAATAGTTTAAGTTATATATGAAAAAGTATGTTCATTTATTGTGGATGCTTTTGCATTTATTATATTAGTTGTTCTAGTTTCTAAGAACCTTGATGAAAATTTGTTTAATTTAATACCATCAAGATATTAGATGATCAAGATATTAGATATTATAAAAACAATTATGAAAATTATACTTCAAACTAAGTTTATAGTATAGAATTTCATAATTGAAAATGACAGATGTTATATATGGTGAACGAAATTTAACAAATTACATTGTTCTTTATTTTATTTAATTTGTTTGCTTAAAATGGGTAAGAAAAAAATATTGTTGCCTAATTTTCAAACCCTGGATTTGAAAATAAATTAATGTAGAGATTATTAGATCACAACCTCTGTATGAGCTCAAATTGAATGGATTGAGTATTTATGATCTAAATAACACATATGAAGTATCTGATAACCATAAATCAAGTGAGTGTTTACATTAAGATTACATCAATTTAATCCCACAATGAGTCGTGAAATACATGTAAGTTTCAGATTTAATAATATAACTTGACAATGAGTTAGTAAAAATATTATGTAGAGATCTTATGATAATAATTATTAACGTTTATTTTTACTTCTAATTACTAAAAATAATCTTTTGCTTGTAAATATTTACTTTACTGTATTAGACTGAACATCCGAAAATTCGACAATCTGACTTATATACGTGTTCAGCGATTATATCTTTTTACAGTAAATTTGATGAGACATTGCATTATTTCATGTTCGATTCTCCATTTAAACCTGCTATTTCCAATTTTGAAACTCCGACTTCAATTTAATTCGATTCAAATTTTACCTGAAAACATAATTATATAAAAATGTTCCAATATGATTATAATATATAATAATAATCGATATATAATACAACTATAATAACTAATAATGATAAGAATAGTATATGAATTAAAAAAGATAAATAGGGCCTATTTTATAAATATTATTTGAACAAATATAATTTAATTATAATACACCTTAAATTATGTTTTTAATAGACTAATTAAACTACCTAATTGATTTATTAGCTATAATAATATTGTTTTATTTTAAAACTTGCCGATAATATGGTTGTATTAAATGTTAAATGTTTATAAAATATACATGTATTTTTTATTTTATTATGAAATGCTTCAAAATGATCTATCCTAATCAGGTATATTAAAGGCATAATTTAAAAATCATTATATTAACATAAAAAACAATAAAAAAAGCCATGAATTGGACATACATTTTGCCAGACTTTTCTCAAATAATGGATTAGCCTGACAAATTATTGCCAGAATTATTTCAGATCAGACGTCCACACTAAACTCATACTTGATTTAGACTTGATCGAGACGTCATGCAGACGATTTTTATCGAACACAGGATAGCCATAATATTTCAATTAACTAAAATCAATCAAAGTAATTAATCAGAATAATTAATTTGTCATACGTTGTAATTAATTTAGTAGAAAGTAAATGAGAAACTGATATGAAGTAATCATCAATTAGTATCGACGTAATTACAGTGATAGTCGATAATAGCCGAAAACGACTTTCATCATCCCTTTTTCATTTTCTTTAATTCATATATTCTATGTTTTCTGTTCATCTTGGCATCACCAACTACCGTTCAACTTGTTCGAAGCAACGAATACAAATCAAATTTAATTTATGAGAACCCATTTATACATTTTCCATGACTATATTATCAAAATGTAAATATAATTTCATATCTTTTGAATCATCTGCAAATATAGAGGTTTATCATGGTGCAGCAAAAATATTGGTTTTCGGATGTCGTTTTCGGATAAAACATAAGAACATGCACCCCCTTGAGACTATAATAGAGGTATCTCGTATTCAGATAGCTGGGTAAGGATTAAATTACAGTTTCAAAAGTCACTTAGAATTAAATTTATCTATGGTTGAGCGGAATTTGAGTTTGACGTGCTCCACCTTTATCAACCAATTAACCTCTTCTTCAACGAATAAAACTTACAAAGTAAACAATTGTTTTCAGAATTTCAAAATAACTCTTGCTATGTCTACCCATTATTATAAAACTCAAACACAACTGAAACACAATCGCATGAGTAACTTTGCAATAAGAACAAAAAGACTACTTTTAAGTTATAAATAGATAGAAGTAGTCGAATAAATATTTAAATTATCCTCCAATTAAATACGTCACGTTTGCAATCATAAGTAGTTATATTTGTAAAATAAATCTGGACTTGCAAACTTGTAAACAGCTTTCCCAATATTTATCTTACATCTCGCCGTTGTTAAATCGCAACCGGCTTACATAATTTGAGACTTCGCAACAAATTTCTCTGATATCACATCAATCTACTGAAAAAGTAAACTGAATCGGCCGATTCAGTGGAAGGCCGTAACTCTTCTTTGAATCGAGCAATGAAATTAGACGGATTTTCGTGTTCGATTTCGTATGCGCGACTTATTCCGGTAATATTCCGTAAGGTAGCGATGTTATTAGCATGTAATGAACGCTTCCGAAAGAAAAGGAATAAAATAATGACGGAGATCGACATAATCCTTCGTAATATCCTATTAAACATACAACCATACCTTGTAATCATGATCGATATTATTTGCACGCAAAACTATGTGTACAATTAAACTTCCATTAAGAAGAACGATCGCGACTTATTAAAACGAATATAAAAGGCTTGGCTTTATGGACATTCATAGCGAACGTTATTAAGCGTGATACAGGCATTCTGTTACTTAATTGCTGTTTGCATTCGATGCCTAATATTATTCTGCTGCATTTTATGTTCCAAATTATTTAACTAAAAATAAACGGCGAATGGGAAAACAGCTAACAATTCAATAGACCGAGTAATTAATTAATGTTCGCATAACCAATTATAGTGCGATGTCTGACAGTATGTTCGCAGTTTGGCATGTAAAAAATTATTGATCTCTACTAAGTATACAGAGAAACAGATATCACTCGTGAGCTAATAATATTACTGTCATGTTAACTCAGTTTTGAATACTTCTCGACAAAGCGTTTCAACATAACCTGAAACGTTGTGAACAAACGACTCTTTGTCGCAATTGATTCGTTAATTTTCAGTATTTTCAAACGACTTTTTTTATACAATTTTTAAAATAAATTTTTGAATCAAATTTTTGTTTAGTTTTAAGACATTATTTTAGTTAGTATTGTTTTTGCAATTTGCATTCTTAGTTGAGATTTGATATATATTTAAGGAAATAATTTGTCTACAGTTACTAAGTTTTTTTGTTTGATTTGTTATCATCAGCATTAGTTATCTTGCTAAATTACGAGATGCCTTTTGAATTTTTTTGTGTTAACAAAGAACATCTTTTTATGATTTGTATTTTTCGTTGTTACTATACGACTAATATTTCGTTGACAAAGAACGAAATATCTGACCGCATTCAACGTTCAAAGAAAAGACAAAATACGTGTCCATGCTCACATCTAATATAAACACGGACATATGCAAGCGCCAGGTGGATTAATTGGCCAATTAGTTGAAACGCGACCTTCTGCTAGGACAAAAGGGAAAATCGCTCATACAACAGTGTCGCAAAGTGGTCCACTCAAAATTTGGCTAATTTATTACATACGAAACGATCATAAAATGTTTCATAACATCAAATAAAACATCATTTCATAAATTTATTTTTACTTTAAGATACTAAAGAAAACAACAAATTCAGTTTCTATGAATTAGAAATATAATTACTATATTAATACAATGCAATAAAAATAATTTAAAAATGCCTATAAGCGTTTCCAACTAAATATTGTTAGTATGTTATTAGTATTACTATAAATTTCATACCTATACTTAATGTATACTAAATTATTTTAGTAAAACGGAATGAATAATATACTAACACACTGCCATTATATTTTTAATATCTAGTTGATGCAAAAATTGTAACAGAAATACAGTTACATAATAAAACAATTTTCGGAACCATTTCATATACTAAAAATGAACGATTTCAGTAAAATTTAATTGAAAAATGTTTACGTATTTTTATGTAGTATTTACAATAATTTCATTTGATTAAATTATTAAATATTTTCTATTGATATAATATATATTTGTATTAGTATGCCCATCGTATGATTGAAATAAATTACATCAATAACTATGTATTTAAACATTCAGGTACTGTTAATTTTTAAATACACACAATTTTCGATACATTTTATTAAGAGTAATATTTTCTAATTAAATTTCATACATCAGTGTGATCTGCATGCTTCATTTAGGATGCAAATAAAAATATCAATATTAGTGTGCAATTGCATTATGTAGATCAATGATATATTTTATAAAATGTAGACGTATCTGTTATTTCTTCTATATGCATTCACATCCTTTTCAGCATATTTTTTTAATGATTTCACCACGTAGTACTCGTAATTTTTTTTTTCATTCATTAATATTCCGAGCAATTCATCTTCGTATAATAAGGTAAGCTTGAGTTGCAAAGTCAATCGGCGCGAAATACAATACTGAAGTTAATTTTAAAATGTTTATTTATAACCTACAATATATATGAACAAATCTACATAAGACTTAAGTATTGTTCCAGATGAAAAATTGAAACAAATCTTAGTTTGCGTAAGTGCTCAGCGTAAACAGAGCAAAAGCAATGTACAATAGTGATTACAATTTGCACAAAAAGTGCAATTTGGAGACAACAAAACGAAGGTGAATTTCGTCAAACGAACTATATAGTCTCGAGAGATCTTGAGACGTGGCGAGACTGTATAACGAGTCCTAACCAACCGAGACTGTGGCAACCGTACAACTACCGAGTGGAACACTCGAATTGTTACGCCTTTGCATGTGAATTCCCGCGCCATCCACGACGATTCTCAACTAAATATTACGCGCTTAGTCTAACAAGATGATCTTTAATCGTCATACTTTAATTAGATCAAGTGGGGTTTTTACGTGAAGGAAAAGTTGATTAAGATGCCCGTATTGCTCTGTCCGTTGAGTTGTTCGCCAAATTGAAATGATCCTCGCGAGCAAAATGTCAAGTAGGGCTAATTATTCTCGTCCGGCCATACTGTAATTAGATTGCGCGTAATCTCCATCGAAATTCAGTCGATTCAGCTGCAGTTAAGTTTTCGTGATTGTTCGGTAACGAACCGAATTCGCAATCGCGATTTCGCATGAATCAAAGTCATATCGAGAGTACAATCTATCGGGTCGATACAACACGACCGTGCGAAACTGTTGTATCAACTACGGCTGTCACGTGAGAACCAAGTAACTTTGCGCGTAAGCATGGCAGCAGAAATTAATCTTAAATGACAATTGCTGGATACATTAGCTCATAATGCTACGGAAGTTATATAGCGATGTGAAATTTGATTCACTCAGATCTGTTTGCTCCTTGCATTCACCGCTGTTTATATTTAACTAGATGCCACTTAGGCAATTTTCAAAACAGCAAAGAAATGAACTTACATTTAATGTTAGATTTAAATAATTAATTAAATTTCTGTGCTCATTTTTGCGGCAACTGTCAAGTAGCATTATAGAAATTTTGTGACTAAATTTAAGTTTTGAGAATTTCAACTTAATTATAGAAATATTATTATGTTTTACTTAAGAAAGATTTATTTAATTTTGCCGTCTTGGCTTTTCTTATTTTTATGTTGCATTGCAAAAGTATACTGGTAGAGAAGAAATTTCTACAGAATCGTTACTATCATTTAATTTAGAACTTCCACGCAACTTTATTATAAAACATGAATTTCAATAACTGAATAGTAACATTCATTAAAATTATAATAATTCATTTATAACGACTCGTTCCTGGTACGCAAAGTAGATGTTAATGTAATGGACAGGTTATCTGAAAGTACTTTTCCGTACTGTCTGAAGTGAGAAATCTAACTTCATGCTGTACGAAAAGTTATTTTCGGTCGAATTAAACTACATTCATTAAGTAAGCAAATACTTTCAATAACATAAATTCGCAACTTCTTTTGTTTTGAATCAGTGGAGAATTCGTAAGATCTTATTCCTCGATTAAAAAATCGTCGGTTGTCTGATCATATTTCGGAGTGTACTACTTATTTCGTAATTTAAACCTTGCTAGTAATTTAATACATTTTACATATATTAAGGAAAACGTGATTTATATTCTTACCGTTAAAAATAATTCGAGAAATATGTAATGCATTGTTTAAATTCATCTTATTCCTAACAGGATGAAAAAAATTTTTTTATGAAAAATGGCATTGTTACGACGAGTTGAAAATCGCATTCCATTTTTGTATATTTTCCGATATTACATGTACAGAATTGGCAAAATTTTCTTAAAAAAGTTTTGTTTGTTTGCTGGCTAATTTCTCTGAAAAAGCTCTTTTTCAAAAACTAGTCTCATAGTAATTGGAAAGAAGAAATTTTAGGGTTTAATTTGAAAAAAATTCTCTACTTTTAATCAAAATGATGCAAGATACGATCGGTTGAAAATTGGCAATATATCGACCTCTGCTGGGTGGTTTTTTTGCGAGAGTGTATGTAACTGTCAATAATCAACCAGTAATGACGAGCTTAAAATTAGTACTGTGTCAAGACAAATTAATGAACTGCCAATACTAGTTTAATATTGGAAAATGGCAAAAATCAAGTGTACGCCATTTTAAAACCAATACCTTAACAGTGATGCTTTTTGAAACTCTTTCGTTTACGTTTTCTGTTTGATAAATAGTTTTGTTGTGTTTCAAAATGATTATACTAAATTCGAATTGTTTTCTTCGTAAAAGGAAATAAACTCAATTCATTACATTGTTTTCAAATATTTGAATCTCATTTATTATGATAATTCATTAGTATAAACGTCTGATGTAATGTACATATTTATTAAGTAATATCTTGAGTAATATAGTACAGTAATAATGATACTGTTATTTCATTTCTGTGAGTAATCATAGAACTAAAATATATCCCAAATATAGTGTCTAAAATTAATGCATAATCTAAACAGATGCAAACTTGTTTTCAGCGATTAAAAATTTATATCAGTTAATGTGTTTTACTATTATTAGTTTTATCATTGGAATAGGTTTTTTAATAAATTTATACATTTAAATTTATCTTTCTACATACAATATGGTGTTATATTTTTTGTTTCGATACTTTTTCAAAATATTCTGGCCCTGTTATAATAATGAAATTTTATATCAAGTTCGCTATATTATTTTATTTCAGTTCTCAATTAAAAGATTTGACTGATGTTTTGAAATAAAAGTATTCACGTTTATTGCTCTAAGTACACAATTCTGAAAAAGTCCTACTAAAAACTCATAATAGACGTATGTTTGTGGAACACATTTCCTAGTATTACATATAATTATTAAACGTGAAATTAAACTCAATTTTTGTCTATTTTTTACTGTGAAAAGTTTTATAGTTTATGAAATACGTTTTAAAGTAGTCCGAATATAATAGAATATTTTTCAGTAAAAAATCGATAACTTAAATATGTATTAAAAATTATTCTTTTTTTTAATAAACACTATTGTGTTGTTTCAATAAATTCTTTT
>JABFQD010002026.1:0-16349 GCA_022817045.1 Psix sp. ZL-2020 | reverse complement strand
ATAAGTAACTCAATTAAAACAGCGATAAGCAATTATGAACAAAATTAATAGTAATTAATTTGATACCAAAAATTGAATTGTTTTAATTTTGATCATATACAAAACTGGTGTGCCTTTACGAACTTAAATAAGGTTGATAAATTCGTAAAGGTTTAAGAATGCATTAAAAAGTTCACATTTTCATAGTAGTGGACCAAACGATTGTCTGATTTCAAAATTTTCTTATATTGTAAATTAAATTTCAAATTTGTATTTATTTTATTAGTGCCGAATAAGTTTTTATCTTTGCTTGTTATCATAAATGTTCCAGTTTGCATGAAATGGCTTATTAATAATTATAAGCTTTTAACATGATTTAAAACTTCCCGTTATCATAAATAATAAAGTCGATTTTATCCATGAAAATACTACGAAAATTTCTGTGTAAATTTTGTAAGCCGAAAAAATATTCGATATAAATTATTCCAATTCAACATTACGAAAAGCATTCCTTAATTATTTTTAACTAATTTTTTCTTTGCGCTGCTCCTAATTCAGTGTTAAAATATACAGGTTTTTATAAATGTAAATGATATAGTTCAAAGTCAAAATGATACTCAAATAATAAAGCTAATATTCCGTCGTTTTAGAGAGGAATCAAGAATTAACTTTTTTTACATCTTCGGGATTTATAACAAATTCAGATATGCGAAAATTCACGAAACCAAGATATGTATTTAAGTGCCGCATGCTTGTTCTATGATAAGGTTTTTATAGAAAAAAAACAATGAAAATATATACGAGATAATCAAAAAATCTGTAGGTTTTAAATATTTCATACAAAGAATATATTGTAGTTTCGTTAAGGTAAAAGGTACAATGTTCAAGTAATATTAATTCAACAATTTTTTGATGACAGTTTTGAATAAGACTTTATTAGCGCGCAATAATTGAATTAGAGAAGGGGGCTTTTATTTGATAATACTCAGATTTATGGGTCCACATTTGTTATAAACAGGCCTCGTGTTTTGATCAATCTTAATAAATTACACTGGAATGGGCGCATACTTGCAAGGATACAAGAATATTATATGTACGTTAAGATTTTGCTAATATATGTTCAAACTGAATTTACTGCTGAAAACATATTTTTAAAACACAATGTAAACTGAAATAATTTTATTTATAAAATATTTCTGTACTCCATAGTAAAAGATTTATATGATGAATAACTTAATATAAATTACAATACTTGGTAACAAATATTAATGGAACATTGTACTTATTATAAGTTATTGTAATTTTTATTATATAATTGTTTACATAATTATTTTTTACTAAAGTACATAATGCATATTGATATTCAATTTTCTTCAATAAACATGTATTAAAAGCATTTTTTATTTTGAATTCTAGGATACTTGCAAATGATTTCTATATTACTATTTATGTAAGTATACTTGATTATGTACAATGTTTCAAAATCAAGAGCAAAAATGTTAATTTAGCAATGCCACATTGAACAAACATCGAACTAAATAATTGTGTGTAAAATTGCTTTTAAAAATTTAAACATGTAACTGTGTGTAATTTGACAAACTACACTGATTGTTAGAGTACTTTATTAGAATTGTTTTGTGATCAGCTCAATGACACTTTGAAATACTTCTGTCCACTATATGAGCGAAGAAAATGAGAGGAATCTGTGCGTCATTTCTTTAATTTTAGGAAAATGCGATAACATCGAAATCGACTTTTGATTTCTAATCATCTAAAAAACAAATCATTTTATCAACGAAACAATAAAATTGATTTTAAAGAAGCCAAGACGATGTTTTCAAAGTTTGATTCTACTTGTTTGTTAATAAAATACTATCACAGTTTTCTGGTGGATAAGAACAATTTATGAAATAGTGTCACTGAGCTATTTGTGGTTACTGGTTATTCGTTTATCAAAGACCTAATCACATTTATTGATTTTAATGTTATTGCAATATTCAGATTACAATATATTATGTTAATAAGTGTATGTATATATATATATATATATACACACACATATAAATATGTATGTATGTTTTTGTAACTGAATCTGAACTTTATTAACTTAAATAAAGCCTTGCTTTTATTTTATATAGAAATGTGAACGTATTAAATCAAGCCATTCCATTTGCAGAAGGTATTTTATTTTCAACGACATAATATTAACAATTTCTTTTCTCATACGTAGTAGAGCGTAATGAATTATAATATAAATGTAGTGTAAAGTGCAATGTCTTTATTGTAATTTATACTGTTTAATGAATTTTTTATACATACAATAAAAATAGAGCTTCAAAATTTTGTGTGACTTTTTTTTAGATACGTGTTAACATTTTTCATGAAGGATTTAATTAAAAGAGAAAAGCGACATGTAAAATATTCCTTTACAAGACTCAGTTGAAAAACAAGATTTCTGAATAAAATTTTTTTTTAATAAAAAAATGTATTTTAGAATAGAAAACGCGGCGCTTTTTTACCTTTTACGAGATATTCTCACATAAGGGCCCTACTAACCCCATATCTAATCGCTTTCATAAAGGAAATTATCGAGTGTATCGTGCATTTTTCTAATGGCAGGATAAATATTCTCAGCACGAATATCTTCAGACTCTCATATCTGAAGTTATCATATGTGGGACTCAGTATACGACCCATATTCACTAAAGCCCTACGTCTCATAACACTTCATATCGATGCGTTTAGGGTCAGATAAATACCATTAATATTTATTCAACACGCTGGAAAATACATTGATACGAACCGGTCTTGGTTGTAAAAACACACATGTCTAATATTTTTCGAAAATCTATTCAATGACATGAACTCAACCCCTCATCCCCACCCCTTTAAGAAGAAAAGGGGGAGGTGGGAAAATTCAAATTTGGTGGCATTATGTAGTTTTTGAAAAAATATTGGACATGTGTATTTTTTTCCTCGCAATAATGATAAATCCAGATTTTATTGCGATTCTGCGTTTTTTTAGACAAAATTTTTATTTTCAAAATTCAAACATATTTTATTGAAAATTTGCGACGTTTTAGAAAAATTTTACGTATTTTGATGAAAGGAATCCGAACCTGCAATAAAAGATAGGGGTTCCTATGTGAAAATTTAATGGTGGGGGGTCAATTTTCGTGTGACTGAATAGATTTTCGAAAAATATTAGATACGCGTTTTTTTGTTTCCCTGATTTGACGTAAATTTTTCAAGATATTCGACCGTTCCGGGACTTTTGGGACATCCTGTATATCCATATATATATATCCACAAAATTTGATTTGTTGTTTACTGTAAAATGCTGTAACTGAACCTTGTCTGGTCGTTATAAGACCGCCAACAATCCATAATAATTGTGGTTGCTGCTAAACCATACTGTTGTATTATTTTGCGTAAGGTCTTGGCTGTAAGGTTATCAGTGACAAGGAAAAATTTTCCGGAATCTCGTTTAATACCACCGAACATCCACCGTCTTCGAACACGTTTACCGCGATGATTTTAGGTGTCCAAACATGAGCCCGTCGATTTTAACGGTCGTTCGCGCACCACCAATCGGTGATGAATTTTCATCAGCCCATGCTATCTAAACCTGTAAACAAACATTATGTATGAAATTAAAACTATTTATATGGTAATAACGTAGCAATACTATGAAATTAACTCCTATTAATTCCTGTTAAAAGAATTCGTGTCGGGAACACGTTTATATAAAAAAAACATCATAAGTAGACACATATCGTTCAGTGGTACATGACTGTGCTCGAACATTACGTCAATTTTTACTAAATGATGAAAATTTATCGCTGTTTTTTATCGTTTTTTTTACAATAACGCTTGCACTTAAATACAAAGTTCATGATATTCAAATCGATGTTTTCGCCGATTTGCATAGAATTTGCACTTTATCACGCTCAAAAATATTTAGTCCCCCACAAAAAACTAGTAAGCGCTTTCTCAAAGGTTACCACAACAAACTCGTGAAACTTCATATTAAAATTTGATATACTGAATTTTACAAAACTATAATAATTTTTAAATTTTCAGAAAAATGAACCAAAACTATAAAATAATTATTTCGTTTTATGTAGGGTTTCACGATATTATTTCCAGCAATATTGGATAAATGTTCAGATAAGTTAAATAAAAAATGAATAAACACATCTTTACATTACGTCGATTAAAACAGAATAATTTTTCGAAAGACATTCTTAAAAACATAAGTTAGCATTGGTTTTGTTTTAGCATTTTGAATTAGCATTTGAATTGTTATTCCGCAAAAAATGCACACAATACTCAATGAATTAATTCATAAAGTTTATTAGAACTGGGACCTTTTAGGACATCAATGTGAGAATTTTTTCAAAACGTTTAGAGAGGGCTGCGTTTTTTAACAGATTCGTACGTAGAATGTCAAAATCCTTCGGAAAAGTCAGCCAGAACCTTATGTTAAGGGAACGGGTAACTAAAACTGATTTTTTCTTTTTGGAATTTTTTTTATTTCTTTTAATTTCATTCAATATTTCCTGATTTCTAATTTTTTGAGTATCCAATTGGATATTTAATTTTAACTGTTGATTCAACGTCAAGTAAAGCCAGTCATTTTGGATTTGTGATTGAAATAATTGTTTTTACTTCATTTTGTTTAATTCAACCCAATTTGCATCATTTTAGGGGAAATTATAAAATTCATCCCCACTCTTTGGATAGACTATAAATAGACATGTTTTGCAATACTCCTTCTTTCTTGTTCATTCATTGAGGATTCTCATGGAGAAGCATCATCTTGGCAACGAGGACTAAGATCGTTGGAAACAGTTGGAACTCAATATTCGTAAATAATGCGTCTCTTGAAACTGATGAGTCATCAGTAATGAAGATAGTTCTTGTCTTAAAAGTGATTCGAAATTTGCTATTTATTTGGAATTTCGGAATTAGTCAATTAAAATTCATTCATTTTTTAATACAGCGTCTTTGTTGGAATAATTTTAATATTCCAACTAGTATATCTAGTTTTGATTTTTTTGGTCATAAATTAAATACACATCTTTAGGATTAATAATAAACTCGAAGACATTTATAACATTATTTCGCTCTTAAAATATAATTTTGGAGCTATAATTTAGAAACTTCATTGTTATTTGTGTACAATCTTTGAATCTTTAATTGTAATTTATTCATTTGTGAAAGTTTGTTTATATTTTCACATATTAAAGTAGTTCGATTTAAATTAAAAGGGCATTATCATCGTCAAGCATCAATCAAAGAGATCATAAATAGTTGCTTTATTTTAGTGAACCGAGGTGTACCTTGCGCTAATTGAAATTCAGGTGTCCCTTTGTAAAATTTCGGTTGACTTACAACGCTTGCAATCCCGATTTTATGTCATGAGCAGTGTTTGCATTCAGCATTTGACTGAATGCTAAAACAGCGTCTTGTAATTTTGTTATTTAACTAATTTTAATTGTTTATTATAGTATTTGCTCAGCGTTCGACCAATTAATCATAAATAATTTGCTTCTGCCATTTTGTGTTTCACGTTTAATTTTAACCTGTCCGGACGTGAGAAAATGATTCTCACGCCCATGCAATTTTAGGACCATGCCTAGAACTTGACATCGGGCAATGTTTTGATTTTTGGCATATACTGAAAACGTTATTTTTACTCGGCCCGAGCGAAATCTATATTCCAATACAGTTTACGATTTTTGCCTAACGTCGTATAATTGCCTGCACCTTAGTGTTATAAATTTTTTTCTGACATCTCCTATTTAAATTCTGAGAAATTGCATTTTCTCGCGCTATTTCTTGGAATCTAAATAGGCAAGAAGTTAAAATACTAAATTTCTTATTGGTTTAAAATTTTTTAATTTTTATTGTAAGTTTCAGCCACATTCATTTAAATGAAAGTACCTCGCCAACATTAAAAATAAAATTTAATCAAATTAAAACATAAAAGCGATTTATTTTCTAATACATTTTATAATGTACACATAAAAAAAAGGTATTATAAATCAAGAAGTACCTTTGTACCTTTAATGAAGTATAAAATATTCTCAAGTATATATGAGGAGATTTTCTACTTGATATAAGAAACCTGTATATAATTCAAGTATATTTGTGCGAAACCCAATGAAATTTGAAGGACCAATTGAATGAAGGACGGCCGTTTATTTAATTTAAAAATAACGGATATTAAAATAATAAAAAAAAACGCTATTCGTCCTTCGATACGAATCAACTGACCCGAAGATTCAATCAACTTTTGGGAGAGATGACTGACTTACGATCGCCACGCGGACGAAATTAGCTGCAGGGCAAATAGTACAGGGACTTTATGAAAGTGATAGGTGATTCAAGACGAATTCACCAGGTGGACGCTATTGTTGAAGTTCCAAAGAAATATGTATCAAATTTTCTATTTTAAATGCTAACTTTTTTTTCGTAGATATTATTTCTCCGATATTTAGTAACAAAAAACGTTTTAGAAAGTTTTTTTCTATAAATCAAAACTGCATGTGTTCGAATCGTTCACGGTATTAGTTTTTTTCATCAAGAGGGTTAATGGTGCTATTATAAGGGTTTTCTTCAACTAAAGTTCGTTCCAGTAATAGATTTACACATTGGAATAAATTTTCTGATTCATAGATATTAGTATTTTTAAATTTGTTGTTCTCAGGTGTTAATTAGAAAAAACAAGTAATAGTGTGCTGACAACAACAACATCAAAATTCGGTATGTTCAAACATGATGATAAATGCACGCTGGCAGCATCATAAAATGGAGTGCAATGTTCCGATGTTGTTCAATTTAAGTTAATTTAGAGTAGAAATCAGTATGTGTTATGTTTTGTAACGTGACATTTAGCACGTTAAAAGAAAGTAATGAAAATACAATTAGAAACATAAGAATCAAGCTACTTGCAAACAGAAATGGAATTCACGATCAAATGCTATAAAATTTTGAGAAATAACTTGAGCGATTGGAATTCCCACTCCAAGGTAAACGTTATTGTAAATAAGTGATAACAAACGCAAACAACAAGTCTTAGAAAAAAGTATATTTTGAATATTGAATAAAACTAATTGCAGATTACAAGTTGTAGCGACGGAAAGTAGGAGGTCAGAAAAAGAGAAACAACTCACCAGAAAAAGCAGAAAGCCCGGTGACATCCAGTACAAAGGACCATTTTGTTTATAATAATCAAATTCTTAACACAAATTTTTCAAGTATTAATTATGATTAATTTTGAATTACAAAGAAATATTGAAGAAGAAGTTAATGTCAAAGACTAAACCCAATAGTTATTATTTTATCAAATAAAGTGCAATGTTATCGGTAGGAGAGGGGGGATGTCATTTTTGCCAATATATTTTTACCACTAATTTTTTTTCCAAAAAAAGTTTATTTTACCACCTATTTTTACCACTATTATGACATTTCAAAATATTCGTACAAATTCGAAATTTAGACCTAAGTTCAAAGCAAACAAATGTCATTTTAACATTTTAACAACAAAATTCAAGTTAACCATTCCGAGTCCCAAATTTTACAAATGAAAATGATCGTGGAACTAATTCCTGGTGTAAAACAACCCATCTTAAACATCGACGGGAAATTATTATAGGGACAGTCGAAAAAAGAGGTCGGGCTTATTTGCGATGTAAAAAATATCCAGAATATAAGGCTCGGGCTGTCACGAGATCTCAGCTGACGCATGGACAGAATGTTGAGGTAGTCAAAGGACCTGATAAGTTGCCGCACAATACGAATTCCCATGCTCCCAACCATGAAGCAGTCGTGGCAAGAAAGGTGAGGAACAATTTGAAAAGGAAAGCGGATGAACATCCTGAAGCACCTCCGGTGCAAATGCTTAGACAAGAACTTGTCGAATTTCCTCACGGTGTTTTGGCTGGGTTATCAGATAGGCCCAATATGACCAAGTCCATTCAGCGTCGACGGATGAAAAATTTACCTACCTATACAACTACTCTCAAAGCATTGGAAGAACTACCGCTACAATTTACGAAGAAATTCCTGGTGTACGATTTCAGAGACGATCACAATGTGCATCCTGACGTTGGAAGAGTTATAATTTTTTCAACAAAGAAAAATTTCAGACGATTGTCAAGAAGTAACATCTGGTACGTCGACGGAACTTTCAAAGTTGTTCTCGCGATTTTTTACCAGCTATTTGCGGTGATGGCAGGGTTCGTGCAAATCTTGAACGGTGAAGAAAAAAAAACTTTCGCTGCCCTTGGTTTACGCTCTGATGTCAAATAAGACGTAGAAGGCATACGAAAAAGTTATTATAATTTGTTATTTCTTTTTACAATTTTCTCAAGATTTCATTGCATTCTGAATCCTTTTTCGCATTTGAAGAACACGGTTTTCGAAAGTCCCTCACCCTTATTTTAAGCGACTTAGAACTGGTGATCATCAACGCGGCTCAAAAATTGGAAAACATTGTCCTGCGAGCTTGTTTCTTCCATCTTCGACAACCGTTTTTCCGAAAAATTTAGTCAATAGGCCTACAGTAAGCTTACAACGATCTAGAAGATCGATTTATGAAAATAGCGACGCAAATGATGTGCGGTACTGCTTTCGTTCCTTTAGAACATGTTGAGGAAACTTTTGATCTGTTCACTGAAAATGCGCCTGAGGAATTTGAAGAGATTATCGATTATTTCGAGGACAATTATATTAGGAGCAAACCAGCTAGAGGAAGACGAAAAGCGACCAAACCGCGTTACGCACCATCACTATGGAATATGTACGAAGCGGTGTTGCAAAATACTGCTCGTTCGAATAACGCATCTGAGGGCTGGCATAATCGTTTTTCCGTAATCGTCGACCGAGATCATCCTTGTTTGTACGCATTTTTGACAGAAATTCAAAAAGACCAAGTCGATACCAAAAGCATGATTCGTGACCTAGACATCGGGAAAACGAGTTTCAAAAGGAAGGAGGCACACAAAAAGAATACCTGAAATCAGTCAGATATAATGTACAATTTTGAAATTTTACTGTAATTCGATATGTAATTGAGAATTTATGAAATATATTTGGTGGTAAAAAAAGGTTGGTAAAAACTGATTGGTAAAAAAGGGATGGAATCAACGTTATCATGTTTTATTTTTCATAATTTGTATAGCAGACGCACTATTTTCCTCACAAATTATGATTTCAAATAAATAGGCAGTTTACGAACCGCTGACATTAGACTGATTTAAACAAAACAAAACAAACTACAAACTTTTAATATACACTTAATATTCTAATTTGAACAACGTAACGGTTAATTCTGATGAAATCTAAATGAATCTCAAGTTATCAAGATAGTAATTATTAAAATGTAAATTATTTATTATTCGATTTTTTAACTGAAATTCTCCCGAAATTTGTTCAAATCTGAATTCACAAGTTATCAGCCGATAGACACTATCGATGATAATGTAGAACTAGACGGACAAGCCGACTTAGTTGAAAAAGAATTAAGGTAGAATACCCTTTGATACAAAAGAGGAAATTATTAGGATCTGAAAATTAAAACATTTATATCTCATACGTTTAAATAATCGCTAACAGACAATATCAATTTAAACTAAAAGTCAACTTTTCTAACATGTAATAATCGCTAACGGACAAAATTGATTGAAACTACTCTTTTATAATTTTGATAGTACTTATCGCAAATGGACAGTAATTTAGACTTGAAACAACTTATCCTTTTGGTGGCCATCAAACCACTACTTTTCTTTTTATCAATCAGTTTCGCTACCCAATTTATTATGTTTTGACAGTGGGGATCGGTTCCCACTATTTATTTATAAATTAAAAGGTGGGGAAATATATCAAATATACCGTTATAATTTGAACATACTCAATTTTAATTTCATGAAATAAATTTACAATTTTGTTATATTGTTTATATTGCTGTAATCTCCCACAATACCACCCACATTAAACAATAATCATTGTTTTAATTATATTGAGCATATGAATTCATTAACCATTTTTAATGTAAATACATCAATATGATCCCGATGTTTTTCTCAATTGAACCTCTTTCAAGAATAAATAAGGATACCATTTAATTGTCAGTTGCCCGAAAGGTAGCTAGCGTTTTGATTGTCTGTACTTTGCTCAGTCACAAACAGGAAGTAAAATTTGATCACCAAATGCTTTTACGTCATATTGGTGCTCATTGATTTGTCTTTCTTTTGCAGTTGAATAAAATAAAGGACTTCGTTTCCATATTTGTTGACCTGCATGCAGTTCCATCAATTGTTTTGCTTAACGTCCAGCGATGATTCGTTGACGCAACGATTTATGGCGACGGGGTTTTCCAATCCTCACATGTTGTATATTCGACGATCGAGTTGGTTGTTTTTCTATTATTTCTAAGGTATTATCATCATTTCTTGCAACAGGGCGATGGGAAATGCTGTTTCCCTCCCTAAAAATCGGGAGGGAAATGGCTTATTCCCGACGACTAGCTGTGGAATCTTACTTCCCATCACTATTTTACAGAGTGGGAAATTGTACTTCCCATCATACTATTATCGTGAAATTATTTATATTATAAATGTTTGTCAAGGAATCTCCCAATAGGCTCGGCGTTCACAGAATGCCTGTCGGTGAGCAAGTGACTCTAGTTGACTAATAATGCAGGCTGTTACAACTTCTAAATGGTACGGTGGCGCAAGTGGTGAACTTGTGTTGAACTACAGTCAAGTAATTGATTCCGGTTAACACCGTTGAATCACTGTAGCACACTTAGGTCGTAGAATCTCCTTGTTAACGTAGCACCTCCTCGGAAAGTAATCATCTTCAAATAGCAGAAGAAGCTCCCACTAAGCTCGGTTTTCACCGTATGCCTGTCGCTGAGCAAGGGACTCCACTGGTCTAGCGCGCGCTCTTATATAGCCCCACGCGCTCGGTGGCTGCACCAATCAGATTAAACGGGTCCCCCCACTGGCGCGGCAGTCGTGCGCGTGAGGCTATATAAAAGCGCGCATCAAGCCACTGAAATTAATTGTTCTTTGGCAGGCATACGGTGAAAACCGAGCTTACTGTTTAACTTAAATTTTTATTCAATTCATAATTTTATTTTTTTAAACAGTATTAATTTGTACTCGGGGGCTTCGCCGCCGGGGCTCCACCCCTGGACCCCATTTTGCCACGTCATAAAATGAACATGATTCGGTCGTAACTGTTTTTATCGGAGTTTTCATCGCCTTGTTGCAAAAAGTATCGTACGCAACACGAGAGGGTGAGTAGGCACTCGGGATGGCTGACTCATCGGGAATAGCCTACTTCCCTCCCTAGTTGCGTAATGTACTATTTTTCATTGATATACAAGTGTTCCGAGTAGCACTGAGCTCGGTTTGCTGCTACCTGCCACTGGTTTCCACTACGCAGCGGTGGTGTGGCACACTAACGACCGAAGATGCCAAAAATTGTTGTAGCTGTTGACGGAACGTTAATCCGAATTCTGGCTCCAAAAAAAGGAGCGTAATTACATTGATCAGAAGGACAATCAGTCAAAAAATGTTATGATTATAATTTCTTTGTGCATATTGTATTAGGATTGAATCATAGTATTTGAAATTTTGATAGATGCCTCTTCTCTGCTATTGTCTTAACCATACTAGAGCTACGTAACTAAAATGCAATAGTCATTCCACTTTATTTAAATTTGAATTTATCGAAGACTGTATGATTTCCTTAATCGCACCGAAAAAAGCACGAAAATGTAATACAATTTTCGATTCGCCATCACTTACCCATTTTTTATTGGAAAAGTAAAAATGTTTTTATTTTGTTTGAAAAATAATCTATCATAAGAATATGAGTGTCGGGAGAAAAATTTTTCCCCTGTATATATTCAAAGTTAGCAAAAGATTTATCCAAGAATTTGTTATGGTTAATAAGTTGTTAGCACTAGATACAATCATTTTTGTCGACAATTTGTTATAAAATTTTGAAAGAAAAAATTTCAAAATTGAATTTGAAAAACATTAACCGGTTTGAATGAAAATTAAAGAAGATACGTCTGATTGAAAAATGGCTTAATTTCGATATCGGCAATGTGGCTTTTTTGTGCGCAGTGTATTTTTCACATAACTGTTATTCATATAGTTATAAGAGTTATTACAAATTCAATCGTTTTCTAGATATGTGATTATTCGTTAGAAACTTTGGGAATTAATGTAAGAGTTAGAGACTCCTCGAATAACTTCTATATTTGGAGGAATTATGGTTTTCACGATGGAATGAGACGCCAGAACCTTCGTGAAAGTCCATATATGACAACGTTAACCCTATGCAACCATGATTTTTAACACCATTGGAGATTGCTGTTAAAGGAACACCTGAATATAGATTTACAATTCACCACTGAAAAGCACGGAGTTGTATTAAACGGTACATTGATAGCATCGGGAATTGTTTTCGGTGCATATCTTACAACAACGTAATGAGATATGATCCATCAATTGTTGGCCGAGCTATAAGTGTTGCTGCGTATCTTCACAATATGTACATTGACAAAAACTGAATGTAGAAATGCACAATGATAAGCATGATAATGATGACAATAGTCGCGAAAACACATTTGAAATCCTTTTTCTGAAGGGATTGAGAATGAATCTTCCAACACTTGTTTAATTTCAGGCAGACACTCATCTTTTAAAAAAACTGCTTGAAGTTCGTTTAAAATCATTATATACCTTGAAATAATTCTGTTGCACCGCTCAAATTCACTAACTAATCTGTTAAACTTTTAGATCTCAACTATAACATTGTTCACATTTAAAAAAAGAGCAGTATTTTCCATACTATTGACCTGACTTATTAAGGAAACGCTTGCTCCTTTCAATATATTTTTTGCCGTTGGAGTATCATAGTCTGCAGATAAAGTGATTGTTTGATTCTTTTCGGAATCTTCTGTATATTTATATACTTCGGTTTTATTTATATCTTGAGGGCCACTACCGGTTTTATTCCGAGCTTTCCCAAGATCGATGGATTTTTTTTTGTATTTTCTGAGCCATTTTATAAAAGTCTTATGAATGAAGGAAAACAAATTATTGAATTTAAAATGCTTTTAAAAATATTGGTACTACTTAACTTTTTAGCACCGTCAATAAGTTGACGCAATGTTTTAAAAATTCTTTTTTAACACATGCACGAAAAATCGTCGTTTTTGGGGTTATTTTTACAACGGAATAATTATCTTTTTCGCTCACTCTGCTGCAAAGCATTTCCGTTCAAAAAAAAGAATATTTTTTTGGTTCATTCTACCGAAAAATGTTTACGTGTCGGTAATCTAGAAATACCCACTCATAGAGAATTTAGTTTGCAGTGCCAGTAGCGACTATTTAATGAAATAATATAAAATTATTTAAAAATTGTTCTTTCTAAAAATATTTGTATCTATTTCGGCCCCGCTGGGGGCTCCACCCTCACGACCCTCGTGTGGTTCGACATCATTTTTGAGTTAAATACCCATGTGTCTTCTTCATTAACATTTTTTTATTAAAAAAATATATCTTTCCTAACAAAAATCGTCTTGTGTTGCCAACTTCACCCCCTACCAAAATCGCTGTAATTCCGTCCTTGTATCATAACGTACTATTTTTTGATAAAATTACTAAACTGTATCAGTAATAAAAAACAAAAGAACAACAAAAGTAATAACATAAACTTGAATTCCAAGTTGTCTAAATTAAAACATTGAAAGAAAAAACAAAATCCACTAAAAACTTACCAAAAAGGAAAATGTTTGACATAAAATGGGTTAATATATGTATATTTAAATTAACATAATTTTTTAATTGAATATGGTGCAACTATTGAAGGAGATTAACAATTACTACAAATAGGAAAGTTATCCTACCAGTGGTGCGAGTGCGGCAATCATGTGATTTACAATTGCAAACTGCCACATGAGTTGAGTTTACATTTTTATTGCAACTTATAGAAAGAGATCTTTTGTGTTGTAGTCTTTACTGGAGAAAGTATATAAATTTTAAATAAGTAATAAAAATACCCTTGCACTTACGTGCTTTCAGTATTTAAATTACTTATACCATTTGTAAAAATTTCAATTTATGGTGCGCATGCGCAAGTTCGTTTTCACCCCTCATTTACCAGTAAATGTTTTCTCTACTAAGAATATATATACAATAGGTTACTTTATTAGCATAAACTTTAAAAAATTAGTTTTTAAATGTAATTTTGCTGACGCATTTATAAAATTTAATTAAAAATTACAACTTTCCGAATTCGTTTTTTAATAACAACAATAATTCATTTTGCTCATAATAATTTATTTATAATTAGACAACTTTTAAATAATAATACAATATTAAATTGATAATGAAATAACTGATTTATAATGACAAATTGAAATTGAATCTAATAATAAACGTCAATGTATGACAACTTTTCATAAATTGTAAAATTTACATATATTCGTTGAATTTGAACTCTAGTAGGAAAGCCGATTTGTATTTTTTTTTTTTTTTTTTTTTTTTTTAGGTATAAACGTCATTTTGATCGACATATGGAAGGACATAAAAAAAACGATTGCGTTCATTGCAATGCAAAATTTGCCAGACGTAAACATCTCGATGTTCATTTATTCCGAATCCACGGTGAAACTTCTCATAGGTACATTTATGCTTGCGATGTTTGTATGCGCAGTTTTCCAAAAAAATCGCTTCTTCATAGACACCGCTCCAAACACCATTATAAAGAAGGTAAAGTGTGTCCCGAGTGTGGAGATATTATTAAAAACGACGCTGAACTTGAAGAACACAAGCAAAAACATGACGGGGAGAAATTGTATAAGTGCTCCAGGTGTCCAAGAGCTTTCAGAATCAAACAAACTTATGTTATTCATATACAAAACCATGATAACTACAAATGTCCAACTTGCGAAGATACATTCGCTTCGAAAAAAGCGGTTAATGAACACATTAAGGTAGCTCATGAACTTCAAAAAAAAATGAAGAAATCAAAAGAAGGTAATTTTAAAAAAATCATAAACTTAATAATAAGAAATTCAATTAAAATTAAATAAAAAATTGTTAGTTAAAAAGCTGTTTATTTTTATTATAATAATTTAAATGATTAAATATGAATTTCCTTAAAATAATTAGAATGTTATTTTTATTATTAAGTAGTCAATGTAAATTATAAAATGGATTCTATGATTTGATTCATGAGATAATATATTTGTTTTTAGCTGGATCGTATTTTTGCAAAGATTGTCGTCAAGTGTTCGTAAAAAAGAGTAGTTACATGCGACATCTCGAGACAGCGATTCATTTGAGTAAATCGAACGAGGAGGCACCTCTAAAGGCAATTTTTAGTTGCCCCATTTGTTCGAAAAACTTGACATCAAGACAGGCATGTGTTCAACATGTTCGTCGAGTCCATAAAGGCGAGAAGAAATTCGTCTGTGATATTCATGGATGCACATTTCAGTGTGCGTACAAGAACGACCTCGCGAGGCATAAGCAACTTCACGTAGAAGAACGCAATGTCGTTTGTGAATACTGCGGCAAAACATTCACAAGCGTTAGCATCCTCAAGGATCACGTCCTCTATGTGCATAACAAAGAACGACATTTTGTCTGTGAGGAATGCGGTAAATCCTTTAAGCGCAATAGTCTGCTTAAACGACACAAACTCTCACATCAGCAATTCCGACCATTTTCTTGTCAACAATGCAGTGCAGCATTCAAGCGCTCTCATCATCTTACAAGACACATGGAAAGCTGTCACAGCTTGACTATGGAAAAGAAAAGAAAAGTAGGAAACAATTTAAAAACTAAATTTATATTTCTAGTCCTTCTAATAATTTATAGAAGTTGCTTGTTGCATTCATGGATGATTTAAAATAATCAATTTTATTTTCATTTCCAAGAAAGTCAAAAAATATGTTGAAATTCTAGTGCAAAATTCGAAAATAAGTATTTACAAAAATTTATCATGTATCTATGATTCTTATAAAAAGAATAATAATTTTTTTTATTATTATGTTAAAACACTCCTAATAACCACCATTTATGTAAATGATTTACATCAAAAAACTTTTTTTAAAATTAATGTACGAATTAAAAAAATAATTTTTGTTTTTTCAAAACTTAGAAAATGAAAAAAAAGTGTGTTGTTTGTATAAAATTTATGTAAATAATGCAGGATAATGCTGAATTGGATTTGCATAATTTTTTGTATAGCATTAATGTTAAATTTACAAAAAATTTACATGAATCAGAGATATTTTAAAGTTTAAAGTATTCCAGATTGAGCACAAAGAT
>JABFQD010002025.1:0-16356 GCA_022817045.1 Psix sp. ZL-2020 | reverse complement strand
GTCATTGCCGCGTGTCCGAGAGGAGTGGTGTAGTACGTCAACAATGAATCTTCGATCAAGTAAAGAACACACAGACATATCACTACGTACGGCGACAGGAACTGTAGAGCACCAAGAAATAACTAGCACGCAAAGCAGGCCAAGGTCAGGCCACTGGCGAGTCGGTGGCATGAGGGGCACTAGGCGATCGTACAGTGCTGTATTGCCCAAATAGCTAAAAAAAAAAAAAAAACACACACACACCAAATACACCCCCACCCCCCCCCCCCCCCCCCAAGTGGTACTACCAAGCGACACAGACGAGTCGCTGCTGGCATTGTATTTTCAAACATGAAGCAAAGAAGGAACACAGGAGAAAAATACAAAATAAGGACGACTTTTCTGTATATACGTGAAATATTGTTGACGAAGAGTTTTTCTAATACAGTTTAATTGTAGCATTGCATACGACCAACAAGACGCGACGCGTCGATAGTAATAATAGGCTATGTATTGTAAAGTATATAATTTAAATAAGAGCATCAGAGTCTGTCTGTCATATGCCGAGTGATATGATTCATAACATAAGGACACACACGCTATCCTAATACAGAGAAACAGAACATACATCTTATCTTAGTCACCAGAGCGAAATCGGAACGATGAATGCGAGAGCAAAAGTGATGAAATCCCTGTAAAGAGTTTTTAATTGACAGCTTTTGAGTGAACTTATTGATTTGCACGATCGAAATTGTTTGCACGAAATTAGAGCACGAGCCTGTTGAAAGAGTTTAATAAAAAGCAGTAAGTCTGACAGACGTATACGTTGATGTTGAAAGTATACATGAATGACCGCTAAAATGCCTCCAAACTCTACAATAGAACAAATGGACTTGACGAATTGAAGTAAATGAATCTCAACGAAAAAAGAAACTTTGGACCGAAACGGCGCTCATAGTGCTGATTAGATTTTTTCCACAGGCGAGGATTCTCTTGGTTGACCAACGTTTTTTATAGTACTTCTGGAATTCCATATAATGCGCAAAAAATTGTATTTTTATACGGTGTAAAAAAGTTTGCGAGACTACGCCTATAAGCATTCGATTACGATTCATAACATTGACAAGATGCGTTGAAGTTGAAAATTGATAAGCTAGAGTCGCTTCGTTAGGACAATGATTCGCTGTTTGTTGTAACGATCGAATTTGATTAGCCGTCGCACGTTGCCAGAGGCATCGACCTAAGAAAACGTTTTCAATTACAAGTTTTTTACAGGGACACGACTCCCGGTCGCACGTGAAATTTCTACAACGTAGATTGAATCTACATAAGATAACAATTATCAAATTGAATACTGTTTTCGCTGTCATGGCTGCGAGCGCGGAACATTCTAGCTGAACAAAGACTGTCTCACATAAACAACGGCTCCGAGCGTTTCGCACTTAGGTGCAACTAAAGTTTGCATCAATCATATCAGTAGTCATCAAGTTCTTCTCTAATATTCAATTTACAGAAGAAGCCATACGACAAGTTCGTTAGCGAAAGTTGTCCAAACATTTTTTGTTACAAGTTACATTATGAATTGTAAAGTCATTTCTGTGTATAAACAAACGACAAGCCAATCTACCCATTGGTTTGTCGTTAACAGAAGGACTCATAAATGTTGATTCAGGGTTAATATAACACCTCGTTGACATTCTTTTGTTTATATTCAAGCTACTTTAACGTTAAAGTTAACGTTGATTTTAACCTGAATCAATCTTTCTTCAATGTTGAATTACATTTGATGAACTTTGATGTCAACTTTCGATCAATTGTTGTCTATGTTGAACAAAAACTAAATAAAAATTAACTCAATGTTATTTGAAAGTTTGATGAGCGTTTTCACATCTATTTTTCTGGCCATCTTTCGTCATATGAATTAATTACACATTTTTTTCTTCATTCCATGGGTTGGCAGTTCTTTTTGCTGCCAATTTAAAAATCGAATTGAAAATGAAAATTCAATCTAAGATGAAACGAATGATGTTAGTAGCTTAGAGGGTCATCAATATCTTTTATTTTTGAATAAAGTGAAAGTATGTTTTTTTTTTCGTTTTTCTAAAAATGTTAACGTTAGTTATATATTGTATCATTCTTTGAAAATCTCTTCGTGAAATTTTAAGTTGAATTGATCAAATACTATCTTATCAGAGCATAATTTGGGTATGTTAAAAGGATCAAATCCAAGACAGTTAGTCTAACGTAGACAAATACTAGATCTTTAGGGTACGAAAGTATGGCCATAAAACGATGCGAAAATCGCATGAATCAAAATTTGTTTAACTTAATCAATCGTTTGATCTAACGTTGAATTCGTCCAACAACTTGGAACAATAATGTTTATATCCTTTAAATGTTACTCCAAGTTTAAAAAATTTGCAAAAAATAACAAATTTTATAAACGACATAAATTGCAAAATCTGTAATCTATTTGCGCTAACCTAACCGTTATAACAGCAATTTCATATAGAAGCGTTGAATTTTGTTCCTTATTTCGGAAGTAGCAATTGATCAAATGTTTCAATATCAGCATCAAATCTGTTCGGTTTAAAATGATTATTCCGTTGTTATATTCAAATGACTCGGTTCTCTTATGAATAGAGATTTAATTATAAAACGTGAAGACAATAAAATTCAAACGATTAAAATTTATTCACATTGAGGATGTCAAGTGTTCAGTTGTAACCTTGGGTTCCATACTTTTGCTTCGAAACAAATTTCGCTGGCACCATCGGAGATCGTAGTATTAAGTAAAAATTCAACCAAAATAAAGTATGGTGTCTCCGTGATGTCGTCATCGTCCTTCTTTTTTCATGTAAGAATGTCTATTTTTCCGCGATTTGAGTATGCATTCGTACTAAAAAGAAATTCTTAATAAAAGGGCTAGAAAGCAATGGCGAAGATTTTAAGCGACTTAGACTGCCGAGTGTGATGTCATTTTCCTCCTACTCTCTGCTTAGATTAATATTTCGTAAGCTTAAAACAAATATCTCGTGTATTCTGTGATATTTACTCATTAATACACACTTTCTCTCCTTAAGAAGCCGGAACTTACACATCGACGTTAGACCCAATTCCGATAGCCGCCATAAAGACAGTATTTTCCTCTCTTCGATTGCACTTCGATTTCTATTCTCTACAAGACGTCTCTTGGAGTGTCCGAATTTCGAGACATGGCAATAATTGTGTCAACGGAAAAGACATAACGCAAGCTCTTGGACGAGCGCACATTACCGGTCGCAAATGGAGGCAAAGCTCGGGTCAACATTTTGCAATATACTTTCTATCGATGCAGCGACTTTAATGTTTTGGAATAATGAATGTCTTCAGATATATCCGCGTGTCGACTCATTTTTTAACCGTTTATGTAAAAATGTATAAGATTCTCGTCAATAGTAATACCCATCGTTTTTATTTCCAGTAGGTACGAGTTAATTTAGTGGCAACTGTCCAAGAGTTGCTACATTCAAATTATACTTTTTAATGTACGCACGTCAAAAAATCACTGAAAGGTCAATTTGTACCGGATTCTTGAATCCATTTAATGCGATTGAGGTCTCAGCGTTTATCTTCTTGCGTCGACTAATCGATGAATCGCAGGACCAACAATCGGTAGCTAAAATTCAACTCATTGATTCGACTCAGTGATAACAATGTCCACTGTTTAATCCACAATTGTTGACAATACTATGTTCGAAAACTTGATGGCGCGTATGTACTGTACCTAATAAATATAAAACATGACAAAAAGGGTGTTTGTTTTCGTGAACGAATTGTAATGTTTAATCGTAAACAAGTGTTATACGAGGTTTAATATATTCATAGCGAGATAATTCCATATATGTGCGCCAGCCCGCGCGTATATGCGACGACTGCACATTTCACAGAGTTGATGTAACGTAGAAAATGAGTTACAGCAATCATCCCAACAACTGACGATGATCATTTCTAGGTTTTACAAAGTGTTATCACAAATGTTATTCTCTATTCAAACATGCACATTCAACATCAACCAACACCTCTTATCTCCAACTTTCCAACTCTTTTTATCCAGAAGAATCTTGTTTCCGCCACAAGTTCAACTGGGACATCTGAATTACATTTTTGTGCAGACAGTGACTCGAATGAAAATCAGAAATTGCGAATCATTAGCGCGCTAGCTCTAACAACAAGTTTGCCAACATCCCAACAGTCTCTTTAAACATCTCGTGTACATGATCCGAGTAATTTTGTCAAAGAAAGCATGTTTAACCACTTGGGTTGAATTCTATTTCATGTGACTTCAACATTTCTCCTGCTAAAGTTACAACACGTCTACTATACGAAGAAAGAAAACTATTTTATACGCACAAACAGACTTGAACATCTAACTCAAATTCCATTTGAATTTCACTTACTCGACCTAGTTGATATTAATTTTGTATCTGAATATAACTTAACAGAGATGTCCAATTTTCTGCAAGCGGCTGAACGGAAACGCGCCAAGCGAAAAGAACCACGAGAGTTTAATTTACCGCTTTGCAATATCTAGCTCGATTTAATCAGAAAAAGAAGATAGTTAAATTAAGAAACCAACTATATAGAACGCAAGTGTGTTTTTGTCTAAGTGAGAGTGTTCGCTGTAAGTACAAAACACGTGAACGTATCTAATAATTGTAATTTTAAAATGCGCATCGTGCCCCTTGTAAAATGAATATTAAAAACATATCTGAACCATAAAAAACAGTGCACTTATTGGTCACGCGTTTTCAAACGTAAGACGTAAATGAAATAAACAAATAAAACTAAAACTGTGAAACAAAAGACGAATTAAGCAAATTTTGTGTTGTCTTACCCACGTGAAATATTCGGATCCTTAACGCTTCCTATTAAAAATGATAAACAACAGTATCAAAATGCGCAGGCTATGAAAGTTATTAGACGAGCCTCAAGGAAGCATTGCTGATTAAATGTTGACAAATTGTGATAGTAAAGTTGTATAGATGTTGATATGAGAATCTTAATTACACATTTAATCCAACGTTTTATTCAATATAGATCTTTGTTTAAACGTGTTTCTCAACTGTTGAGTATAGACTATATTAAATGAACTATATTTTCAACAATTATACTGAATCTTGACGTTTGAAAAGTCATCAATTGAAATAAATTTCCTTTTCAAACCATGAAAATATAATTAATCTGATTAATTAACAATGAATCAACATTTTTACAATGATTATTTATTGAATTATCAAAATCAGACTCTAAAGTGTCTAAATTTCAAACTGGCTCTAAATTTAAATACTTTTGGGTCAGCAATTTCTGCAATGATAGTTATGAAATTTGATCAATATTTCCAAAATGTTAAATATCAACTTCAATTAAATATTCCTTCTTTTTTCTGACAACTTCTATTTTCCAAGAAATTCTTAACTATTTTTTTCATTAAAAGATAAATTAAAAGAAAGATAAGCTTATTAATGGTGTATCCTCTAATGACTTGTTTGTTTCTTCTTACGGGATTTTCGAACAATTCAATTTTTCAAACGCTCGTAATGAAAAATGTTCTTCTCGTGACGGACAGTAAAAGAAAATCCTCATTTCGTGCAATCACAATCCTTAGATAGTGATAAACTACTTTTCTTAATCAGAAATGTTTCATTCACAATCTAACTTTTAATTAGTAGATGAGTATAATTTCGGTATTTTTTTAAACTAGAGAAATATGTGATGGATTAACTTGATTTAAATAAATCATATTTTCATTATTGATTAGAACCATTTCTGGACGAAAAGGTGCCAATTGTCAGTTAAATGTTGAGAAACATTTAAGATGTTCGTTTTGTTATACGTTATATGTTATATGTAAATTCAATTATATCGAACTTAGCTACCTAGACAATCGAAGTTTTATCCAGAAATGGTGAAAGAATAATTTTAATCCTCAAAATTCATATTCATCTCCCAGTTAGTTTAAAGTAGTACACATTCACACACGGATAAAATAAGAAAAAATGTTGAAACTTGGATAACCATTCTATACAATGGAAATTTCGTAAGAGGCAGAGCAAAGAATGTGTGTCATGTACTATTGCGGTATCGTAATATCGTCGTTCTTCATATCATCACATAACATAAAAAAGAAAAGCAAAAATAATCCATTGTACTCCTGCTAGATAGGTAGAAAAACTGAAGCATGAGTTGATTAGCATATAATATCGCAACAAGAGGGACCCAGTGGTACAAAACTAAGCTTCCAAGGCCTCACCACTATCTGTCAAACTACCATTAAATCTCAACGTCTCTTAATTAGTTATGCTAATTTCGATAACGTCCAAAGTGTGATTTAAATTCCAATTAAAAGTATCGTTTGGAATTAATTAACTCCTGATGGATATACATATTATTATTACAATAATTACATAATTTATATTTTTCTTATACGATGATGATAATATGTAAATATAATCATATAATATTATGTTATATATCACGTAATATCATAAAATATAATATTATATGGTATGAATACTGTGTATGTATTATATATAATTGTTAATATTGTAAAATATAATCAAAGTTTGTGAGTGATAATCGAAATATCGCATAACGCACTCCGATTCGTTGATATTCTAGCAGTAAAAGAATCTCCGATTGATATCGCAATGAAGAGAAGATTTCAATGAGAAATCAAGTTTTAGTTGAAACGTCGAATTCAACTTTGATGGCTCAATCTGGATTCTTTTGCTGCAGACTATATGATCAAGAGGCTGCAGTTTTATGCATGAACTAAAACAAACTTGATAAGATAACTACATTGTGATTACGATTAAAAATCACAACGAATATTTTTATTGAACATTTCGATTAAGTCGTTTGTTTCTGTACGAATTGGTACGAATCGGACAGTCCAAAGACAACATTTGTTACCAGTTTCAATATATCGTTGCATCTATTAAATGTTCTACCTTTGAGATTTTATGGTTGTAACAGTTGAATAGATTAACATAAGCACGGTTATCACTATTTCCAAATCACTTAATCATCGACTCAGATACACAACTCACAACCATTGGCATCATTATGATCACAGTACTCGACTTTTCGTATACATTAAGTCGACTGTAAATTACGGCTTATGAAGGAAAACAATCGCGTAAACTTGCACATATAAATGCACATAATATACATAATGAAAATGGTGTGTGAACGTATATAGATAACAGATGCGAATCGGACGATCATTGCGTTTATCATAAATATTATACGTATTGATATGTATATTATATATAGAGATGTTACTGGCATTGCTGTTGCACTGTCAGCTGCAATGGAAGTAAACTCGATTTCCAAAGTGACACCTGTTCCTGCCTCCAAATTATAACACCTTTATAAATAACTTCAACAGAAAAGTTACAACTTTTATTTTATATACAAATATTGGAAAGGCTAAGAGGTTCGACTGTCATGAATTATCATTTATTTCTCTTCGACAGAATTAGCTGACAATGTGTTACAATATTTTGTGCCAACATTCTGCAACTTATGTCATTTTATATTTTAATTTATCAAAAGTTCAATAAACAAAATTGTTTAACTTATTCCAACAACAACTTAAATGCTGATTTCAAATACAATTGATGATGAATAGATAATATTGCGAGTTTGAATTGGTGATTTAAAAGTCAGTGTTAGACGTATTAGAAGTTCAATTAGCACTTTTGTTCATTCAATTTGATTTTTTTGTAGTTAAATATAATAATCAATTGATGAAAAATTAATTTCAACTTTGAATGAACTACTGTAAATAATTTATAACAAATTAATGAACAATTTGAAGTTAATTATGCAAACGGAATCGGCTGATTTTGTCGAAAAGTTATAAAAATGTTTGTATACATATTATGAATAATCCGCTAGTCGCATTATTGCCTTTTTATTTTTGTATATTTATATGTTAAAAGGCAAAGCGGTTGATGACAAAGTTTAGTTCTTCTGGTACATTATTTGATGTACTCAGAAAATTATACAGCTGCACAGGAACTTCACTTGCACGCGATTCATCCGAACAAAGTTCCATGATGATAAACTTGATCGTTTTTAAATGAACATTTAATGTTGACATTGGATTCCATATCTGCACATTGTATTTAATTGTTTCATTACTTTGCGCTAAATAAAGAAATTTGAAATTTATACCATCTTTTTACATGTCATTTCACGTGCATGATTTTACCATTTGGTACCAAAATAGAAAATTCATATTTATAATTAAAAATCGATGATAATCTGTTATATATATATATATAAAAGAAAATTTATAAATTAGCAAAATTGAACGGTTTCATTTATTTTTCCTGTATCGCTGACTTTTACTGTCAAACTGCCGAAAATCAGATTTCGCCTTTGAAAGAGCGTTTTAAAAAGATCAACTTTTAAATGTTGACAAATGAAAATGGATCATCTTGAATTTTCTATTTCAAAACCACAGTCATACATCCATCATATCCATCAATCATTTGAAATTATTTTTACGGTGTGATTATATTTTAGATTAATTTCATCCACAGTTAAATCAAATCTACATTTAAATTTTTTCAAATTTAGACGTTATTTAATAATAGATTAACGTAACTTTTTGTACCAATGTACTACTCACCAAAATAAAATGTTATTACCATTAGTCGTTTCACTTGTTTCAAATTAATAGTTTATATGAACTACAAAAAAACCAATAAAAGTTTATCTTAATAATAAATTAACAAACCTTTATTTAATGTATAATTTAATATATAAAAAAATATTATTACTTTATTTTGTTAATTAATCTTTATACATTTTCTTGAACGATGCGTTCCAAGATTACTTTTTAAGATGCGAAATTTTATATTGATTTTTATTTCTATATTAATCACAATAATTTTAAAAAAACTTGTTTAATATTAGTTATACATAAATATTTTCTCTTCTATAGATTATAATGATTTGTAAAATTATTACAATATATATGTATGTGTGCGTGTAATAATATTACTTATTATTTCATCTTCATTAATATTAATTAAAGAACGCGAAACTTTAAATATTTAAAAAATGACAAAGTAAAAGGAGCTCGAAAAATAATAGTACACTTTATATCTAGTATCATAAGTGACGTATTTTAGACGAGCATGAAGATGACGGCTTTTACAATTCATGTGTGTTAAGAAATTATAAAATGCAGGTGAGTGCAAGACTTTCTCACTTTTGATTTTCTGACAGCGATATAGTCAAAAACAATTGCAAAAATAATATCAACATTTCGACATTTCTTTTAACAAATTTTGTTCAGCTAACGAAATTAACAATTTATTGCTATAGAATTCATATAACTAATGCAACCTACAATTTCTCAATTTGTGCTTTATTGCTTTGCTTTATTAACTACGAGTAGATTATTTATAAATTTTTATTTTCGTTGAAATTTAATGTGGAATTAATAATATATTAATTAATAATAATTATATTGTAATCTTCCATAATAAATTTTGAAAAAATATTCTTACTTATTTATATAGTTTCCATATTTTTGGGTTTTTATGATAGTTAATATTACTGAAAGATGAGATGATAACATCGATATTAATTTAACGTTTTAAGGTAAGTTTAATTTAAAGTACTGTAAACATTTATGACTAGAAAAATATAATTCATAACTTTTTATTTCTAGAGTTGTGATAATGATATTTACTCTTTTTAAAATAATTTATATATCATAGTTAATTTAGTTCTAAACAAAGTTTTTAATTCAAATTGTTGAATACCCTATAACTGAAATTTTCGAAATGGAATAACTGTTTTGAAAGAAGCAAAACTCGCTGTAGGTTCCAAACAAAATTATAATCGTTCATAATCTAGGCTGATTTGATCTAAATATTATAGTTATCAAAAAATAAAAATTCTCTTGTTTTTTTTTAAATTAGTATAAATATGTTACAAACTATTATGGATCATATATAGAGTTTGAGTGTATATCACTGATAATAAAACGTTTTTAATCAATTGAGAATGCTAAAAATTAAATTATAAGGAAAAATGATTACAATAATTTAGAAAAAAGTAGGCTATAAGTTATTTTTAAAAATAATGAATATTAACAACGTGCACAAAATCTAAACATTATAACGCATTTATAGGAAGTAAAAACAAACTATGATTTAACAAATTTGATGATTATTTATTTATTAAACATAAATCTAGTAAACTATAATGAAATTGATGTAACATTTATATTGGTGATTTGTTGAATCCGTATGATGCGAATTCGTTATCTTTGGGATGATGTACTTTCGGATAATTCGGATCACCAGGATAAATTGCAACACGGCTAGTAACCATTCTCGGTCCACCCTTCCTTGTCCAATCCTGAAAAAGTCCATGAAAATAAAGTAATCATTCTAAAAAAAAACAGAAAAAAATTTTTAAAACAACTTACCCCTTGATTGTATTTAATCCAATAAAATAATCCATACACAGCTGCTAAGCCCATAGCAATGTTAGCAACTCCATGACGAATAGTTTTTCCAGTAATCCATCCCTAAATTACAAAGCATTTATTTAAAGTTTAAACTTTTAATGTAATCTATAGTGTGAATTTATTGATTTTTTAATTTAATCAAATAATTTTCAATAATAAAAAAGCAATTTTTATTAGTTATTGATATATCAATCAATGATATAATCAACAATTATTTTTATAAGCGTATACTTTAAATTTATTAAATTGGTAAAAAAAGTATTCAATTATATTATTACCCATTTTTTAGTCAGTGCAGCTTCGAATTTATCCATAGGAGCTCTATAAAATCTTCTGATTGGGTTGTACCTTTCTTTATAATAATTTTCCGGAATGACTGGTTCATCGTGTAAAACTTGATCTTTTAACCATTGAGAACGCCAAGCTCTTTCTGCTTCTGTCATTCCAACACATCGTTCTCTTTCCCATACCATGCGACCACTTATATTCATAGGAAAACTACCTCCAGTCGGAGACTCCAAGGCCTCCTCTTTGCCTTTAGGAATTGGTAAATCCGTCAACGACATTTTCCTGCAAAAAGTGTATTATTATATTTAATTCATTGAATATTATAATTTTATTTTCAATATAAAAGTGAATGTTTCAAGTTTTTATCCATTATTTGCGATGAAATTGTTGAAAATAGTGTCATTTCATTTTGTTTTTATTAACTTAATTTTCTAATGTCTAAAAAATGATAATATTGGATTCCATTTACACTCAGTTGTTAGCAACTGTGAAACCAGTATATTCGTATTAAATATATTCATGAAAATTATTTTTGTTTTGTTTGCCTATTTTAAATACCAATGTCAACCTATGAAAATAAACAAAATTGACTTTTTGCAAATAAGAATTGCAATAAATACCTGAATGACAATCAACACAGGTTAGAGAGTTACGTCACTCTAAACAGCTCTGCTCAAATTCATTTCAGTGCTCTTTAAAGCTTAAGGCTGATTCACAACAATCATTTCAAGTGTCGATCGAATGTGACTTGCGGATTTTGCCGGTATACAGTATGTGTATAATTGTATGGCAATTGCATTGAAATAGTGCAATTGATTCTAACATAATTATTTATTTGTAATTTAGATTTAAATAAAAAAAAGGAAATAGAAATTCAAAGATAACTTTAATTCGTGTTAAGATTGTCAATGGGTCATAGCGAATCATGAGCTATAATTTTCATTGATTAAAACGGCACGTTTTCTCCTGTATCATACTCGTAATTCGCTTATTCGCATGTTGAGTCTTTTTATGCACATTGCATTTTAATAACGGTACTGAGTTATCCAATTATTATTTTGAGATTATTATACTGTTGAATTTTATTGTCGGCTATTATTTCGAGATAAAGCATCTTAGCTATTTGTATTCTTATTTTTGTGATATACACAAAAGTATTTTAAATTCTAATTGTTGATGTTTCAGGTTAAGTTTTATTTTTGGCTTTCTTAATGACATTTTCATTAAACGTTTTTTATTTTGAAAGTGAAATATGCATTGAACTATAAAATCAAAATATCAAAGAATTAAATAAAATGATAGTTGTACAAATTGTTCATCGAAAATAACGAATAATTTCATTAATTATTTATTTGCTAGACTTATAAATATGAATTTCTTAATATTTGTTGATTATTAATAATGATTTATAATTCTTTTTTTAAGAAAAGGTTGCTCAAAGAAGATGTAATTGAATATATATATATATTTACTATATATATAAGGAGTATATTTACTCCTTATATAACTTATCATTTATCACTGCAATAATACAAAAACATGGTTCAATGTCAAATCTTGTGTAATATAATTTATTGATCATTACTCTATACATAAAACGAAAAACGTTTCAAATTCATATCGGAAGCTCATTTATTTAATGAAACATTGCATTATAATTTTGTTGTATTTGCAGAATAGAATTACAAAATAAGACAAAGTGCGATTATTTTATGATTCTTCATACACGCTTTATTAGGAATAAATTTTGTACTTTTTTTGGATTACATTTTAGAAGTTTTAATTCACTTAAGGTATTTGATTATATCTAAAAATTAATGGAACGTTGAAATTATTTCTGTTAAAAACATAAATTGTTGTAGATGACTGAAATCACCCTGGTATCTAGCAATAAAATTTTTGGTGGCTGGCAAGAAGTTTATTCTCACGAAAGGTAATTAAAATTATTAACAATAAATTCTGATAACAATTATTGTCTGAGATTGTATATAAACCTAGATTTATGTAAATTGTGTAAAGAAATGATTTTATGGCACAAGATAATTTACATAAATCATAATTTTAATTTACATTTGAAAAATAGACGTAAAATGTAAATGTATTAATCATCATTTATTTAATTTATTTTAATAAAAGAGATTAAAAAATTATTCAAAATAAATAAATAAATAAATATATTATCAATTGTTTACAAAAATGTAAAAAATTAAAATAAATATATTTAATGATGTGGGATCATTTCAGTTCATTATTAAAATGTCGAATGAATTTTGGAATTTATCTGCCACCCCAAATAGACAGGGATGAAAACAAGAAAAGTGAGACATGTTTACCAGTGGTTTATTGGCTTTCTGGTCTCACTTGCACGGAAGCTAATTTCATTCAGAAAGCTGGAGCGCAAAAATATGCAGCTCAACATGGTGTTATCATCGTTGCACCAGACACTAGTCCTCGAGGTTTAAATATTCCTGGCGAAGATGATGCCTGGGATTTTGGTACTGGAGCTGGTTTCTATGTGGACGCCACAATTGAGCCATGGAAAAATAATTATAAAATGTATAGCTATGTTACAAAAGAATTACCTGCACTAATTCAAGAAAAATTCCCAGTTGTACCAGATAAACAGTCTATTATGGGTCACAGGTAATATGATTTTATATTTTAGTTAAAGTGTAATTATGTCTCGCGCCAAGTACAAAGCGAGACACTACTATGTATTCCAGAACTCGAAAATACATGTCTCATAAAATTAAAATGACTATTTCAGCATGGGTGGACATGGCGCATTAATATGTGCTCTAAAAAATCCTGGATTATTTAAATCGGTTTCTGCTTTTGCTCCAATAACGAATCCGATGAACTGCAACTGGGGGAAAAAAGCATTTCGTGGATATTTAGGTGGAGAAGATGGATCGGAACACTGGAAAGAATGGGATTCGACGGAACTTGTAAAAAACTATAATGGCCCGCCTTTGGATATTTTGATAGATCAGGTGAATTTCATTTTTTAACATTTAGGAATATGAAAACAATTTTTTCATACAATGATAAAATCATGAAATTTATTTGTTTTATAAAAATGAAAATTGTGACTTTTTTGTTGACCATTTTTAACAGTTTTTTATGTATGTACATACTTTTAAGGATTTTTTTTGTAGAATATAAAATATGTTGGAAAGTAATCGTGATGTTTCCATAAAATGATTAATATTTCAATTAAATTGATTTATTTTTATTTTTCAGGGTGAAGAAGATAGCTTTTTGAAAGAACTGCTGCCTGAGAATTTATTGGCAGCTTCAAAAGATGCCGGCGTCCAAATTGTACTGAGATTTCAAGAAGGATATGATCACAGTTACTTTTTCATAGCAACATTTATCGAAAAACACATTGAACATCACATGAAATATCTTAAAAGTTAAAAAAACTTTGAACTGTTTTTATGGATCAACCACGAATGTGTCTCAGCAAAATATGTTAATAAGTTTTTAACAGTAATCATTTATATGAATATTTGTGTATAGAAGTAGATATGAATATATTAATTTTTAATTCCTTTTGATATAAAAAAACAAGCGCTTATACTAATTTTTATTGCTACATTTTAGTTGGATTGAACTAAATAAAATGTTACAGCAAAATATATCAAGTAATTTTATATTTAACAGTTTTCATTGTTTTTTGGACAATATGTTTTTACACATCAATTTAAATTTATTAATAAAAATGATTTACTTATTTTAACAGATGGTATTATTTCAACATTACAAAAATGTTGAACAATAAAGTCTTAAGGATTATCTTAGTTTCTAATTTTATCCCAGAGTTGAATAATGGGTTCTCGTTTTCGCCAGATATTCGCATTTCCCCATTGATGCCAAAATCTGTGAAACATTATTAATATATATTTTTTTTCACTATTAATACATTAAAAATATTGAAGCATTAATTGAAGATAAAAATTTATAAGAAACAACTTATTTAAAATTGATACATACATTCCCATTAAGGCTCCGCCTAAATGTGCAGCATGATCAAAAAATTTCCACCCTAATAAACACCCTGCTAGATCAAATCCCATAACTGCTTTGAGAGCCTGTTAATTTTGAAAAATGTTTGTTTAGTATAATTTTTTCTCGTAAAAAAAGTAGTCTATTCTTACATGTTTATGAATCTATAATAACACATAAGTGATTATATTATTACCATATGAGCTGGAAAACTGTAAATAGGTAGGAATATAAGACCAAGTCGTCCGTCTGGAAATTGCATACAAAAAAATCCAATAACTCCTAAAATGGCGCCAGACTACAGAAATGAATGTATTTATTAGAAAAATTATATAATAGATTAAAATGAAAACAAATCATTTTTGTTTACGCTTTTATATATTTCTTTAATTTTCATTGTTAATTCATAAGAAAAACTATTTTTGTATCATCAATTGCTTATTTCACAATTTGGATAAACATGAAAATATTTATTTATTTCATTATTAGTATCGGTTCTAGTTTTATAAATAGAAATCTTACTGCTCCCAAAGAAGGTATTATTCTGCCAGTAACTCTACCAAATAGAACGCTTGCAAGGCTCGAAAAAACGCCACTAGTTAAATAAAAAGCCAAAAATTGTTCCTTTCCAAGAATCGAAACAACTGATGGACTGAAGCTATACAAGACGTACATATTTGCAGCTAAATGTAAGGCTGATTCATGTGAGAATGTTGAAAGTATCATGGACGATGTTAAATCTGTAACAAAATTAAATCATCATCATACAATATTATTTATTATAAGTGCTCACTTTATATTAATGCGTTTTAAAAAATTTTTGCTTCGAATATGTTTGAAAATAATTTATAAAATTAAAAAGGGCATTGAAACAAATATAATTTAAAAAATTATTCTTACTTATACAAGGAAAAATGTATTTTAACACATTTTAAAGTCTTTGTTTACTGGTATTATTTCTGTAAGTACGTTAAATAAAAGGTAAATAACAAAATAGAAATTTTAGAGTTATTTTAATCAAAACCTAATATATTATGGAAACCGATTAGAATTTAGGAGGTTTCCCGCGCAGAGACACGGGGCGCGTCTTAATGAAAAGAGAAAAGTAGTAACTTTTTGGCACATGTAGTAAAGGCAGTTTGATATCTCTGGTTTGATGCAAATTAATATTTTGTTCAATTCAATTTTTTTTGTATTTTGTTGTAATTGTTAATTTAATAATAGATTTTGTTAAAATGAGCTAATGAAAGGGTTCAATTATATTGTCCTAATTTTTTCCATAATAATATTCTGTTTTGAAATAAAAATCGTTCAAATAAATAAAAAATCATCGCTATATGTATTGAAAAAAAATATTTTTCATTCAAGCTTCATAAATTTAATATCATTTTAATAACATTTCCATATTAAAAAAATATATATATAAATGATTCTATGCTAATTTTTAATATTAATGGTAAACCTAAAAGAGAAATTGTTAATACGGTGAATATTTTTTAAATAAATATTTCAGTGATTTTTTATTTATTTGAACGATATTT
>JABFQD010002024.1:0-16367 GCA_022817045.1 Psix sp. ZL-2020 | reverse complement strand
ATAAAAAAACATTTTAATTTGAAACCGTTTATATATTCATTAATATAATTTCTCATGAAAGATAAAATATTTAAATATGACGTTTTTATTTATGATATTTATTTAAATTTGGAATTTTCAAGACCTGATGTTACAATTATGTTGCAATAAAATAATTCATTTATAAACAAATTATGAAATTGAATGAAATAAATCTTTGAAAAAGATTAATTCAAATAAAAGTTGTTAATCTTTGAAGTGTAATTTTAAAATAAATTTCACTAAAATGATGACACATATGACGATTGGAACTTGACATCGTCAGTGATAAAAAATGAGGAATGATTAATTAACAAAAAAGAAGACATGTCGCTATTGAAACTCGAGAAGATGAGTCGAATTTACTGCTCGAGAGCTTGACTTTGAATTTACTGTTTAGCATTATTACGGATAAATGTCAGACGATTATAAACCGTTTTCTAAAAGATAATATTCTATATTTTGCTACTTTAGATATGCGAGACAGAGGAAAAGATTTTTACATTTTTCCGCGGTCAAAACAATGATATTACTTTATCTGAAAGACTGATATTTCATAAATCTAATACAAGACAGAATAAAATAACCTTAAAAAAAAAAAAAACTAAACAATTATTCTACCGTATTTAAAATGTTTTCCTCAATATACCGAAATCTTAATTCGAAATTGAAATACAAATTTGAAAAGTGACTCATTATTTATTTTTTCACTAATTTTGTTAAAAATAAAATTTCGACATGAGAACGTGGAAAACATTTTCCGTTCGATCTCTTGATCTTCTTCGTTTATCTATCGAGACGAAATAGCTGAGGAGATAAGTTTCTATCGTTATGTTCGGTATGATGCAACGGTGCATTAATCACCAAGTATATAGTTGCATATTTACAGTTCATTTATTCAAAGCAACTTTTCTTTTTTATAATTATTTTTACAGGAGCGCCGGTGCGTGAAAAGTGAATGACAATATCTCGAACTGAAAATTGAAATTAATCTCGGAGCGCCTTGCTTTAATCGAAAGTAACGCATAATTGGGTATTGAAATTATTAATTGAATGATGTGTAGTTGACACACTTCTTGATTTTCGTGACAAGTCAATTAAGCGCGTATCTTATCTTATTATTTGTATCACACAACGATTGCTTCTTTCAAAAAATGTGAATTGTTCGATAATAGAAAGTTTGCGAAAAAGTCGGTGCAGAGAGATTAGAACTTGTTTTACTAACTTCCAGCTACGATGTCACTCTGGTAATTAAATCATCGATGAATCATTGTTGTATTTCATTGCCAGCAATAAAAAGAAAAATCACGCTAAAAATCATAAAAAAGTTTGTTATGAGATGATAAAAGAGATTTTTGTTCTCGGAACAAGTGATTCAAAGGAAGTTTAAGTTAAATCGTCATCTTCCATTTCATCACATCGAGCATCTGTGTCTTTATCGCGTAACGCCGCCTATGATTTCATCGAGACGCATCGTAAAACTTATGTGGATATGGAACACTGTTTTTGCACGTCGTTCACAGTTCAAAACCCCAGAAATATCCACTTGACATCTCGTTACATTTTTGCGAATAATAAATAATGTCTCGCTTGTCATCAGAAAAATGTTTCAATTGTTTCTAATAGAATTCGTGCCTATTTTTATGCAAATAACAACTCCGATTGAATTTATTGAATTTCGATGGTTATAACTGAAGAAAAACAAAAACCATATTTTAATGAAGTGACTCATAAATTACTACTTCAATAAGAGTGGAATTAAAGAATGGAAAATTAAATATATTTTCTATATTTATATATAGTTGAAAAAGTTGAACTGTAAATATAGCGACTACATAAAATTTAAAAATCCCACGTTGCTTACTTTATTTGTTCATTACAAATGTTTCATTCATCAGTTTCTTATCTTTCACTGAAGTCAAATAAGGTAATTAGCAGGTGTGATTATTATTTTTGTATGCACACATTGGATTCACATCTGCTGAATAAATCGTTATAATGAAATTCTTTTATGGTTTTTATTAAAGTGCGTTCAAACCTTGGAAATAAGATTTCAGACACATTTTTGAACACTGAAAAAACTTTCAATGTAAGCAAAAGTTGAATACGTTTTTGCTAAATGTTTAGACTGTATTATATATTGATTTTTTTGTTTATGCAAAAGAATGATTTTACGTTTATTATTAGAGGTGATGATTTTTATTAGATACTGACTCAACTTTGGACATGTATACAAAATCAACTACTTATTTTTTATGTTTATGATACATCGTGTGACGTAATATCATCGACAATTTTGAAAAATCCATAAAATTTATTTACATTTGGAAGGACGAGTTATTTATGTAAAAATTAACACATACGTCACATATATGATGCATTTATATAAAGAAAAAATATTTTCTGTGTATGTTGCATCACTTTTGGTATCTGATCGAAATTTAAATTAGCATGTTTAGTACATATATCAATTGTCGCGTGTAATCAAAACGAAAAATTCGGTTTAAAAGATGGACACAACAGTTTTATCGAAAACAGTGGAAAGATAAAAATAACATTTTCTCTTACACCATAGCCCAGACTAAGTCGAATATGGTATGAATAAATGAATACATTTAAAGTAATAAAACTTTGCAATATCAAATAACTGGGTAAAGTAAAACTATTATATTTTTGTTGCTCGCGATAAACAGATAAGATTGATATAGATGCTTTTTTAATGATAACTTATTTTTTTAAAAAAACTGTGAATCACTAAATTTTATCACTTATGATAATGGTACTTGAAATTAATTCAGTATCAATAGAGATATAGATTTATCGTTTTAATATGAAATAATTAATAAATTACAAAATTATACACAATTAAAATTTAGAGTTTTATTTTTGAAATATTTATTTTACCATTTAGCGTTAATAATCATAATTAATTATTATTTATTAGTACCAGTGATTCTTGATATTTATCGACCATTACGATACATCTGTATAATATAAGTTTCAATTAAAATATCAATGTGGTTTCGATTCGTATCGATTTATATTGAATAGAAAAAACCATATTTATCGATATAAATAACGTTTCTAACGATATATTGGTTAACATTAATTTATATCGAAATATCAATATATATAGATGTATCGATTTATAGCGATACATATCGATATACCGATTTTTATCGAAATATCGATATACCGCTTTTTATCAAAATATCGATATGTCGAATGTTATCAAAATATCGATATATCGATTTTTAACGAAATATCGATACATATCGATATATCGATTTTTATCGAAGTATCGATACATATCTATATATCGATTTTTATCGGAATATCGGTACATATCGATATATCGATTTTCATCGAAATATCGATACATAGCGATATATCTATGGATATGGATCGGATATATCTATATTCCGATAAACATCGGAATATAGTTTTTTGTAAAAATATTTATATAATCGATATTTAGGTTGACATCAATTTACTAACATGTATCATACGTGTAGTAAATATTGAATAAAATAATTAGTTGTACATTTAATTTTATTAATTGAAAAAAATGTATTTGTAAATGTATTAATAATTTCTAATTTAAGTTAACTTATATATAAAATAGTTTCTAGCTTAATTATTATAAATTATTATAACTAATTATTTTTAATAATTATTACTGCAATTAATATTTTAATAAATTATGATTTAATTATGATTGAATAATAGCCAGGATAATTTTGTGAGTTTAAAATAATGGAACATACTACAATTCATTCTTATAGTAAATTAATAAAAAGCTTTATTCTATTCTTATATGCTAAAACTAACTTTGTTACTTACTGAGAGCGAAATATTTTGTATCTAATTAAATAAGAAAACTTGCGTTTTGCAGCAGCTATATAATTTGAGGCTGCAGCGAAACAATCGTAGCATTAAATCGACGAAAATTCGATACAACAAACAAGCAAAACGTATCGTTCCGCGTCGATGTTCAATTATGCTGCGCTCGGGTCGCGGAAGACGGGCATAAACACGGCCGCAAACTCAGATGCCAGGCGGCAGATATCTCGCACACAAGGTAATGAACTCAACTCGACTGTAGCCAACTTTACAGTGTTCCGCGTTGAACTTTAGATGGAAAAGCATCTTTCCGAGTCAATTGCGCAAACAACTAGATGGTTCTTTAAATATTGAAATATAAAAGATCTCTTGCACGAGTTCGTACCCCCTTGACTCCGTGAAGGATTATTCAAAATTTGAACTGAAATAATGGACTGAACCAATGGAATGAGTTCAAAAATGATGCCATTCATCGTAACCTGAAGCTAACAAATCTTTTTTAATCATTCATTTGTCTTTGGACACATTTTATTTTTGCATCTTTGAATAATGATTTTGGAACAAATATGTTCCAAAATTATTCTACAAGTTTGGGATTTGTGTTAGTGACGGGCAAAAGAATTCATTTATGCGCAAAAGTGCAAATTTTCGTTAGAGAATAGAGCATCTGAAAAGTATTTATTCAAGCGTCATGAAATATGTAAAGCTTTAAGGAGCAGGAGGCAGCAATTATGTTTATTTTTATGCAGTTATTCTGAAATGCTTAATTTTTGAAGTTGACTTGAGATGTATTGTTATTGGAGTAGGAGGAAACGTGTAATCAATTTCAAGAGCATATTTATCTGATGCAAGGATTATATTTTCATCACGTTTCTTATAGCTCAAATAGTCGATCGGACAGATTTAATGGAAAAAAGTTGTTGATTTGAATAATACAAAACTGACGAAAAATAATTTTCCCTTAGTTATGTTTTTAGCAAATAATGCAATGGATTGGTACATTGAAAAGCAATTTGAGTGCAATCAGCTAATAATTATACATTTGACAGACATATTTGAACGGAATTAGAACATAATAACTTTTATTCCCGCGCCTACGTGATAATATATTGCTTTTTTACCATCCGCGCACGTTTAAAATAAAATTCCCTTTAAAAATTTAATCTACATAAAAAGGGTATCATGAAGTGAAATAAAAATAACAACATTTGCTCGTACGTAAACCGTATAAAAGCTTTTTTGAAATAATTATAAGTAAAACTTTATTCCCAAAAGTCTACCTGGAACTAAAAATGTCTCGCACGTAAGTTACGACAAAATCTGAAAGAAAAATACTCACGCATTTAAGTATATTTTATACAATTCGCTCAAGTGTCACATATATTCTTGGATATATATGTCGTCTTTTTTAGTCTAATTTCGCAATTGTGAATACAAACGAGTGTTTTATGCGTGAGTAATCAGTGGGTGAAAGGGTTAGTCAATGTCGCGCAAATGAAATGCTATTATTCTTTGTGCACATGATGTAACGCGATCCAAACATAATTAAATTTGAAAATCAGCGCGTCGACTCGGCCGATGGGAAAAAGAGCGGAAAGAGTAGCGCGTTAATAGTCACTTAACATTGGGGGTGTGTTCGCAATATCGGCGCTATCTTTTTGCGTCCGATGTATCGCGCATATCAATTTCATAATTTTATTACTCGCGGAGTAATTGGAACTTTAATAGTCGCGACCAACATTTTGTCGAGCGCATATTTTTACATGAATGTGGCTGCATTTTCAATAACTCAATCCGAGGCAGAAGCGCCGAATCGAAAAAAATGAAATTTCGGATTTTCAAGTTTTTTTCAGTCTGCGGGTAAATGCAATTTCGATCATTAAGCTTTTGGAATTATTAAAGGGGAAAACTATTTTTTGAATCTGTTGAAATTAATTTGCAATAATTTGACGAAACATTTATTTCGTGTTTACTCTGAATCAAGACGATTTAAAATTACATCATATTTATATACCTGAAAATTAAAATAAAACAATTTATGATGTTAGTAAAATTATAAGATGAAATGTGTATTTTCCTATTTTTTATTTTATTTACAAAACGATTGTAAAAGTATGTTATAAACATTTATTATTGCACCGTTTATTACGTTATTTACAAACCTGTTTTAAAATTACAGTATAGATCATTTAATTTTATTCAGTTTCTTTATTTACATATATAATGTAAAATTACTGCACAAATGATGTGTATCCACTCATTTTATTCTTTTATTTATAAAATTTCCTTTATAAAATATCTTTTTATTTTTTTGCGAAGTATATCTGAAGATAACATCAGTAAAATAAAATGTATCTATAATTATAATTTTCAAAATATGTCAATTCACAATTTGTTTAAACTTTTTGTATCATATAGCAACATTTCAAATGTAATACATAAAAAAATTCTTAATTACATTTTGTTAATTATTAGTTTTATTTTATGACCATCATTTTTTGAATAGTAAAATTATAAAATAAAAATCATGCCAATGTATTTTCATCAGAAATTTGACATAAAACTACCGGTATCTGATATTATAGTAGACTAAAGTAGTATTAGTGCAGTTATTTTTCGAAACTTCCGAGATCTCGGCGTTTGGTGGAAGTGTAGAAAATATGATTGGTGAGCAAAAGATAAGTCGGTTCACCTTGACGATCGTCTCGTTGCATGTCGAAGGAGCATTTGTGGTAGGTGTGTTGTAGTATCGGGATACAGTTAAGATGTTTTTTTCATGATGCAAGCCGCGGCTGCGATCGTGCATGTCAGTGACGTGATCGCATTATCAGGTCAGCGACGCAACAACAGAAATATTTACATTCTACTCGAGACAATTGATCCATTGACCCTACTAAACATGGCATTGTCGCTACAAATTAGTTATAACTCAGCCACTAAATGCTTTGTGCCAGTTCTCGCGCGAGTCTTGCCGCGTTTTCATCGCACGTCTCTGTTAATATTTATGTCCAAGCCCATCAAACGCTATTTATGCTAATATCCCGCGAGTATCAGTCCGAGCAAATTCCCGGAATACATTTTCGACCCCTTTACTACCGTCTCAATATTTATTTCGCGATTTATCTTCAGTAGTTATAATCACTTTGTCTTTTACAAGTTTTGCAAGTTCACCGGCTCGCTTGTACTTTTTGTTCTTGCATTTTTATATTTAATGAAATTTTCCCAGTTCCTGACGTGTTATGCGTTAAAAGTGCTTTACAATTGGATATATGGACATTTCAAACATAATATTATTTATTCAATTTGATAATCTATTATATATTGATGCATCGAATGATATCGATATATCAAATTACATCGATACATCAAATGATACCGATGTATCAAATTATATCGATACATCGAAATATATCGATCTATCGAGTCATCTATAAATATATCGATTTACAATCACACATATTAATCAATCAAATGATGAAAAATGATTGGTATGTTGGATGTATCGATATATCGATTATTTTCGATACATCAAATAATTTAATTGATCTCTTATTATGTCAATATATCGCTTTTATACACGATATGCTAGATTTCGCAAAATCTACCGATAGAGATAATTTAATAATAGTTCGCATTATATATAAGTACTGTTGTCGATATTTCAATTTTTAACCGTTCGATGGTTTGAGATAAATCAAGTATTTGAAATATGTGACTTGTGTAATTTGAGATATGGTTGATAAAAATGAAATTGAATATATCTTTAGTAAATTAACTTTGTTATTTTTTATGTTCTACGATTCTTGGAGATTACTTTGAGTCTATGCCATCGGCGATCACGTCAGGTGACATTCTTAGGTTGCTTTTACAAATGCACATGCAAATAGTCAATTAAAGATGATAAATGGCTACCAAGTATTTGTCATAAATTATCCTTTTAAAAGCTTATTATTACTTTTCACTGAATCATTTATCGCATTATTAACTTTGTATTAACATAATAATAAACACATATTATTTGCGACTGCCTTATGTCTTGAACGATCTTCGAACAATAACATTTTTATATTCAAAGGTAGGGTTTGGAAATTCGTACAATAAACTGTAACATATTAGCGATTGATTGATATGCTAATTGAACTTTATGACAGGAGCATAAATTATAAGTGGTTGATTTAAAAATTCTAACAAAAATTGATAGAAATGAAAAATACGTCGCAGCGATTCAAGAATAGTCTCTACCTTAATTACATTTAAAAAAGCAATTTCTGCATAATTACTTCGATTGTTTTAACAAGCGTAATAAATACGATACGAAAAACCGTTTTAAAGTTATAAATCACTTTGAATTATCAATTATTATATTACTTTTAAATTCAAAATTATAGCAACTTTATCATAAAAATAAACCCGATTGGGTTCTTTTTTTAATTATATTACAATTGCCATGATGGCTTTTATTATGACATCTTATTTATTTTGGACTAGATCAATCATTTTTGTTGTCTTTTGTTTTCATATTTAGTAACATTTTAAATACCAACAACGCAACGGTTAATAAAACTTTTATATCATGTCGCTTATTGTATAATTAGATTTCTTTCATCGATTTCGTTCTAAAACATCTTTTTATGTATCTTTAAAGCATTTTTTTCGTTACTCACATTTGGAATAACTATCTGTTAAAAACAAATTTGTATATCTGTAATTTAATTATTACATACCGATCAGGTTTATCTAACAAATTGTTCCTTGTCATTATTTTTAACGATTTTTTCTTCTATTTAACGAAATCTAATGTTCTACATTTTATTTAGTTAAATATGATGGCTGGTAGTCGTTCAGAGATTTTATTTTCTTTCTTGTGAAAGTTTATTTTACCAATGTATTTTAACAAATTAGTCGCTGCAATCACTTATTTAATAAAATATCATATCTGCATGAAATTAAATGTTCTCGAAATATTTGAAAAAATGGGAATAACTTGAATTATTACAAATCTTTTTGTTTAGGAATATATAATTGGGACAATACAATTTTTAACACTCGAATTTTATTTCATAGACCGCACAAATACTGTAAGTTTAATTTACATAAAAAATGCATTCACGTCCTGCATCCTTAATATAATTAGTGTGTATCTATTTTTCACGTATTAAAGAGCGTTGATATGTTACGAAAACCAGTGTTCTTTTCACATCGAAACGAAAGAATTTTTATTTTGTATTTCACAGAGTTTCTTGAACTTTCTGTTCTTAAGGTCTTTCGGTTTATGGCTTCAAATTTATTTCAATGAAAGCCCTTCCATCTTTTTTAACACGACAACGAGGCATATTAAGTTTCATTCAAAACAGACTCAATTTTATATTTGCAACACTTCCTTCCTACAATAAACCGAGCTCTTGATTTTCACCTCAAAAATTTCGCACATTCAATTTTTAATGAACTGTTTACAGAGGCAAAATATATTATTTAAAATAATGTTTTTTGGGTTGTCAATTAAAAGATGCAGTTATTTTTCAGTTAAATTCAAAAGATCAATACGAAATTGAATTTATGTGCACGGAGAAAAATTAAATGCGGAAATCACCAATTTGCATAGTGAAATTGCATAATATAATATTAAAGCAGATACGTAGACGAATTCTTATAAATATGTGTCACTTTGGTGTGATTTGGGTACTCTAAAATTCAATGTAATTTCTTGTAACGATATGAAATTGTAGTTTGAAGTTTAGTTTGAAATTTAAAATTAATAGTTAAGAATTTGCAACAAATTTCTGCATTTATTCAAATTTGATTTTTTAACGGCGATATCATTTTATATGAATATAATCTTAGACGATGAAATTATGCTGATAATAATTATAGAAAATTCTTAGTATTTAACAATTTCACGCGTCACAGAAAATTACGAACAATTTAACAAATTTGAAAAAATTAGATGGCTACATTTAATGTAACGTAAAATATGCGCATTTGCGCAACACTTTTTACAGTGAAAAAAACATGAAATCATATAGTGTAAATGTAAATTTGTATGAACGTCTACATATTTTTTTCTGAAATATCATTTTTCCAATTCGGAACACACATTTTTTGTCGACTATTCTATATTTAATGTATTACACACGAGTTAGATATTTTGCGATTGGTCACAAGGAGAAATTTATTTTCGAATCTTCCAAATCGTAAATCATAATCGAACTACATTACATACGTCAGGAAACACTAGAGTAAATCAATTTGAAATTGACGAGTATACGCATTTATTTGCATAAGTTGTTCTGAGTAATTTCACGGAATCATTGAAGATTACTTAGCAATTTGGGATACAGTTGTATATCATACAGGGAAATGTTGAATATTGTTGGCCTTTTTTCTGTCCGCCGGCGAATTTGTTTGTATAAAACATTTGAACCAGTTAGTTTATATATCGAATCACAATGTAATCAAATTTCAAAATAGCCGCTGCTATTTAAAATAATGAGAATTAAATCGCCCGCGAAATTTGATTCGAATAAATTACTGAGAATGAAATGCAATGTCTTGTGTTGATTTTTGAGTATGCGTTTGCCAACAAATTAATATGTCATTGTCGAGTAGGTGAATAAAACATAGGATCGCTGGCGGGAAAATAATTTTCATTCGATTCACTTCGACTATAAATAATTCATCCATGGTTCTGGTGCCGATTAATGCGATTTCAATTACAAGTTCTACTAGGTGATCTGTAAAAAGTTGTGATAAATGAAAATAGATATGCTAATGCAGTCGAAAAGTATCTAGCAAATAGAAAGTAATTGAGTATAGGCATTAATGAAATGTAATGCTGTAATGAAACAGTATCGTTCAACCAAAGTTGGATTATATAAACATTGTAAGAAATGTTCCAAGTCAAATCATCATTATTTATATTAAACAATTGAAAATCTTTACATTAGAAATATGATTGTTTATTTTATCGATATATTTTTTTCGATTTTTAGGGATTATTAATTTTTTTATTGTAGAAAAGGTAATAAATGATCATATATTTTAATAATATATGAACGTATATACGACAAATAAAATTGATTATTGCTATTATAAAAAAATAATTCATCGTCATTTACATTCTAAATATATAAATTACATAAAAAAAAATGTGATATTATTGAATTAATTAAATTTGAATTAAATATAATGCATTATCTATGTTTCAATAGAAATTTATATTATAAATATTGTTCTTTTTTTTCTAAAAAAATGAAACAGATAACGTTGTGGTTTAATGTAAATTTATAGCAGTAATTTGCATAATATTTTCATCGCTCATGTTAATTCAAAGTATTTATATTAAATAATTATTTATCAAAAATGTAAATTTAATTTTAACATTGCAGATATAAATGAAGTAAACATTGCATTAATAATAGTAGAAAAAAAAACAATTGGATGAAATACGCTCTGACTCATGATTTCATAATCTTAATCATTATGCAACATTTCACTGGCTTATTCATAAATAGCAATCAAATCAAGTGTCAAGTTTTATAAAAAAAAGTACATATGAAGATTCAATATATATTTCTTAAATGAATTAATCATTTTCATGAGTAAATAAGAGATTGAAAATAAAATTAAGAAAATGGTATGAATTTTGATGTAGGTGATGATGATAGTAGTGATGATGATAAGTTTAAGATAAAATAAAAGTCTATTACAATCGAAGTTAAAAGAGATTATAACTGAAAATTCTTTTATATAATTTAAAGGAAGAAATAATTTGTATTACATATCAACTATTTTATCGATTCGAATTTAAATCAATTATTCGGAACATTTATAAATTATTGAAAACATTATATAATGCAACAAGGAAGGGCACATATTTTATTTTACATCGCTGAAACGACATTCATTTAATAAATTAGAATTTTAATTTTTAAATTAATTCGTAGAGAAACAATTAGTTCATGTTCCGGATCTCTCTTTCTCTTTTTTAACCTCTGGCTTTTCCTCTTTCTCACCCCTTCTTTCACCCTCTGCCTTATTTTTTTCATTGATTAAGTCTTGGAAATCTTCTTAGTTTAAGTAGATTTGTAATTTCCATGAGATTTCTTTAGTCTTCACAAATCAACGTACAGAAATCAATCATATTAGTCTACTCAATTTCATTTTTATTCCCTCATAATCACTGAAATTCTTTTTGGATTCTAAAAAGAAATGATTACATATTTCTGAACTGATTCAAGAAAACAATTTTTTGCCGAACTGTATTTTGAGATTGTATGCATGTATTTTTTATTAGGACAAGGCTTTCATAAATCGACCCGAATGCAAGCCCAACGAATAAATATCGCGTCTTCCGCAGCACCTAATCATTTAATGGCCAGCAAAGACGGCAGCGAAATATCGTTTGCACAAGTCGCTGTATCCTTGCACGGACCGGAAGTGGTTCGTCATACTTGGCCTGTACTTCCGTCTGCCACTTGAATCCCTGCACTTATCTACCCTGAAATCAATAAATCGAACTTCCCGTTGACCATATAAATCTTCAACCTTCGATTTATAGCGTCCCTCAACTCGGTTTTAAGGACTAATATTAATTATTTGCAAATAATACAGTTTAAAAAACAAGAACATTCGACGTCGGAATTAAGAAAATCGTAAGAAAAAGAACAAATCATGTAGGAAAAGCTTTCTGAAATAATTGAAAATTCTAAACATGACTCAACAAAGAGGTTGACAAATATAACTGTATTACAATGAATACAATCATATGGCACGCATAAATAAAACATGTACTTCTTGAAACTTATAGTTATAATACAATACAGAATCAGATATGATGAAACGTTGTTTGGTGAAGTGATGCGATATAATGTGCGAACACAATCCGATCTGTAATAATAAAGGCCAAGATATCCGAGAAGATCAAATGTCGTGATTTATCTAAACTAGTAGAAAATAAATGAAAGCAAATTATCATTGTTATGGTGAACAAGGGCTTTATACTTTGTTACATCTTAGTATTCTCGCTAGCTAAAGTGATTTCGGCAATCCGAAACAAAATAAAAAATAAAGTTGAAAGTGTTCCGCGTGATAAAACGACATTTAGATTCGAGATATTTTCAGCGGCGGTTTTATTGGATTTGCCGACGCTCCACTATGTCTACGAAGTGAACACACTTTTCAAGAACTAAACATGCTTCCATTTGCTTTCAAATCAGACGTCAAAAATGATAACCTTAGATTCCTTTATGGTTCATTCAAAAAATCTAAATTGCAATGCTAATGGTTGATCTTATTCAATTACGAATCATGATTCGAACAACAATGAATCAATCACTGTAATGATTTGTAACTTTTAACAATATTATAGATTTAAAATAAATGATATTACTTCTCACATGGAATATACCATTGCAGGAATCTAATAAATTCAAGTGCTTGATTTTAATTCAAATCAAATTTGAATCGACACTAAAAGAAGTGATTCCAATTTGTAATAAGTGTTGAACAACACACAATTTTTGATCAGTGATGAATCACGATTCATCTTAAAACTATGAACAAATTTTTAAAAATATAATTTTTAAAAAGTCATATTTTTAATGCAATTTTTATTGATTTATTCAAATTAGAATTTCAACTGTTAAAGTTAATTTTATTCAGTTACGAATTAAAGTAGAATTCACATTTCATTGTGATTATTTTAAATTTTCACTAAACAAAGGTGTAAATAAATGACTACCGGTTGTAAATTTAATTATACAAATCTAATAGTGATTGTTAAAAGATGATTCAACTTAGAATTTAATTTGAATCAATTGTTGATTCAGTTTATTATCCGCTTTTAATAACCATGTAGTAAAAATGTTGAATATTTATAATGCTGATTGTATATTGAATAGTAAATTTTTAGAAAAGCATTGTTTAATCTTTTTTTTATCAGTTTAATCATATAATTTGAATTCCAATGTCAACAATTGTTCTTATATACAGTTAAAAAAACATGTTGAATCAATATCTTAATACAACAATAATTAAACTATATTAACATTCAATCGAAGTAATATATTATTTCTGATTCTACGAGTAATCATTGCAATCTAATCAATATACAAGTTAGATTTTTTTTCAAATCAAATTCAAATCATTACATTTTCAATTTTAAATTTGAATTAATAATAAACATATGTAATATTAATCTGAATGTTGTTGATTTTACGTTAATTATTAACTAAATTAATTAGTGTTTACTTGTTTCTTGATGAAACAATGTTAAATTTCATTCAACATTTGATGAATGATTTCATTACTCTGATAAAACTCGATTCAATTTAGTTGCTATTCAATGTCAATAACTTATTTGTTTTTATCAATATTTAAAATGATTCTAGATTTTACATAAGAACCAGTGATTCTGTGTATCGATTCAATATTCTCGTTCAGTTCCACTTGACATGAGTTGTAAGAATATTTCATCAGTTGAAAAATGTTTCACTATTTATACATTTGAAGTAAACAGTTAAAAACTGAAAAAATAGCAACATTTTTCCAACATCTTTGTGGGTAATAAAAGATTGTTTTCATTTAAGTTGTAAAATGAGGTTTTTTTTATTTAAGACTTCTAAAAAGAAGCAATATAATTTAGCAAATTGTTTTTTTATCGAGAGTTAAAAATGAAAGGCTTGTTCTATAACAATCGAAAATGTAAAAGTTTGATGTTGCAGTTAAGCGTTTGGCCCATTACAAAGTGTTTAATAATGCCACTCCAGTTTAAAGCGCGTATAATCTGCACCACCCAATCATTTAAATCACCGCATTTATGAACATCCAAGTTGAGCAGGGAGTGCCAATTGATTACCCGCTTTAACTTCTCTTGATCTCATCGATTGCCAATCAGATATCAAGATTTCCAGCACCTGACTGTTCGTGCCAATTATAATTTCCCTCATCATCAAACAGAACTAACAAATATCATACGCTTGAAAGCTTATTTAATTTCTGACACCTCTCTTACATTTCGAATCAAATCTAATTAAGACACAGCTTTTTCATGTTACAAAATTAATTGCTAAATTCCAAAGTAGAAGACATAATAACACATAGTTTGAGAGAAATGAAAAATCAGTATTTCCAATGTTAGTTAAGAATTCTGAAAGTGAACGAAATAATACGATTTTTAATTCAATCAAAATAATTACGAACAATTTCATTTGTATGCAGTTGCTTTGTAGTCTTATCTTTGTATTTAATTCTTATCGTGAAATTAAGAATTTTTAATAGAACCGCGCGGTCTTCGCGCAGATGAGTATGCTGAGCAAATATTGCAGACCGACTGTTCTTTTTTGCGCAAACAACGACGTTCTAATGATTTTTTGGCATTACCATATAAATAGTGACAATAATAACAGAACAGTTTATTGTTTGATTAACTATAGATAATTATTTAACTAAAGTAACGCAATTTTATGCATGAAATATTGATAAGATAATAGCAGGTACGGCTCTTGTGTTTATTTTTAGCATTTTTTGAAGAAAATATTAGTTTATTCATCGGGAGACTTTTTTAACCCATTAAAGTGTTCGTTAATTAGGTCAGTCGTTAATTAGAATGGTTTTTATAAGCAGTCTAATTTATACATTGTACATCCGAGCTTTACGTTATTCACATTTGCAGACATTTTGCGACGATCATACTGTGAATAAAAATATCTTATAATAACTGTAAGATAGTTAACCTCAAAAACGGGTTAAAAACTGTTGCCTTAATGTTCCCATTGGTTTCGCTATTCGTGTTTTCTTTGCAAACAATCTAAGATGAGATTACAAATAAATAGGTTAGGTTCACGATAAAATGTATTGCAGCGTCATCATGAAAGACGATGAAAACATGTGCTTGAAACTAAAATAGCCAATTATTGTTGTTGTTTAATAATGAATATAGGGTTGGTTCATTCAACGGCCAACTTTTGTTAGTTTACTTTAGCTAAAGCTCTGTTACGAGCTTAACTCAACTTCGATACCATATTTATATTTTGAATTTCGCGGACTTTTGAAGACGAAAAGTTTGAATAATAATGTGTAGAAGAATATGAAGAGGTATCATTTTTAGTTCACTTAAATTTATGTTATTCACTTATGAAACTTTTCATAAAAATAGGTTGAATATGAAATTGTTGTACAACTTTGATGCATCAAATTTTTCAAAATTAATTTCAATGCAACTGCATACATCAAATTTGCTCTTCAGTAACTTTTAAAAAACAATATTTGAAATGAAAATCATTTGAACTTCTGGAAATAACTGTAATTGCTAAATGAATCTTTCGTTTTGTTAATTTGATTGGGCTCTTCAGTGCAGAAATTATTAGCCAGTTTAAATTTTTGTAATTCAAAATTAATTTTTATTGTTTATATTCTATTAAAAATAATGATTACGACGTTAATTATACTATATTGTATTACATTGTAGTGTTTCTGGTGATCAGTCTAGTATGTCTAAATATAATAAC